>MU386634.1:0-29871 GCA_022496965.1 Annulohypoxylon nitens
TAAATTATAAATATTTTTCTTTTTTTTTACTTTTTTAATATATAAAAGTAAAGAATTTTATTTTTATATTATTTTCATATTATATAAAATTAATTAAATTTATATATAAATTTAATCTTTTTTAAAAAGGTTTTTAAATTTAAAATATATTTAAAGTATATAAAAAAAAATAAATTTTATAATAAGTTTAAAATTATTTATGGTATTTAATAAGTCTTTAAAATTAACTTTTATATTATTATTAATAATATCTAATATTAATAGTTGTATAATTAATGATATTTAATTTAAAGAATTTCAAAAGTTAATTAATACATTTATTTAATTATGTTATTAAAATGTTAATATTATTTCTTTTAAGTTAAAAATAATAAAGCTTAAAAAAGTTATATTTATTAATTCTTATAAAGATAAAATATTTAAATTTTAAAAAAATATCAAAATTAAATTATTTTTTATAATTATAAGGATAAGTTAATTAATAATATATTATATTATAATTATACTTGATTATTTAAAAAATACATATATAATATAATTAAAAAATATGGTTAAAAATATAAAATAATATATAACTTAAGTTTTAATTTTATTTTAACTATGGATATTAAAATATATTTAATATTACATAATTACGATAATTGTCTTATAATAAAATTATTTAAATGTATTATAAAATAAAATATTATTTAATTATTATTATTATATATTACCCATTTAATTTAATTTTTAAACATAAACATATTTTAAATTTTATAATTATAATAAAATTAATTTTTTTATTAATTATTAATAAATATAAAATTTTTTTTTTAAAATAATAATATTAAATTAATTAAAAAAGTTATTAATATTTAATTTATTAATTTAAATTATATTTTAAACCGATTTAAAAACTTTTTATTTTTAATATCCGTGGTAAATTATATTATTTAATTAAATTATATAATTTTTTTAATTAATAATAATAATAAAAATAAATTAATAAATAATAATAACATTTATAATAAATTTATAAATAATTCGGTAATATATCGAATATATTAAATTATGTTTTAAATATATAAAATAAAAATAATATTTTTTTTAATAATATATAAAATATAATAAAAATTATATAAAATTAAATATATTATAATTATTAATAAAATAATATTAATTATAAACTTAAAAACTTTTTAAATTAATTAAATAAAACATTAATATTATTTAAATAAAAAAAATTATCGTTTTTATTAATTTTTTTTAAAATAAAAAATATTTATTTTTATATAATTATTAATAATAATAAAAAAAAAGTTTAATAACGAAAATAAATTAAACAAAATAAATAAAAAGTTAAAAATATTAAAAAAAATATTATAAAAATAATTAACGTATTAAAAAATTATATTAAAAAAATATAATTATTAAAAAATTTTTAAAAAATATTAAACTTTTTTAAACGACGGAAAAACCTTATAAATTTATTATTTATTTTAATATAAATTTCGAATAATTTTAAATAACTTTTTTTATATTAATTACATTTAAATATACACCGTAAAATTAATAAATTTAATAAAATATTAAAATATATTTGTGGAAAAATTAAATAAAAAAAATACGTTTTAAAAATTATAAAAAAACTTTTTAAAAATAATTTTTATTTATATATTAATTTACGATTTAAATTTTAATTTAATCGATTCGACGATAAAAATTAATTAATAAAATAAAAAACGTTATTTATAATAATTAATTATAACATTTTATAAGAAACGAAAAATTATTTAATTATTTCTTAAATTTTTTTAATAATTTTATAATTTTTAAATATAAAAAATATAAATTTTTTTTAAAAAAATAACATTAAAAAATATAAATTAAACATTAATATTAAAAAATTTAAAAATATTTAATATAATTAATATAATTAATAATAATAATAAAGTTTTTAATAAAATAAAAATTAAAAATGTAAAAAAATTAAAAACTTTAAATTCGACGATTTTAAATAAATTTTAAAAAAAATTTAAATAAATATATAAATATATAAATATATAAATTTTTAAATAATATTAAATATTTATAAAATTATAAAAATATTAAAATATATTTAATTATTAATAAATATTTTTAATTTATATAATAAACATATTAAAATTATTTATATCGGGTAAACTTCGAATATATTTATAAGTTTTACCGTTTTTATTAATTAATACATAGTATTTTTTTTTTAAAAAAATACGGTCGAGAGTGATTGTAAACGGCATTAATAAAAGGTTGGTCGATCATATAAAAACAAAATATCAAGGTACCTTTAAATAACATAGCTAGAGCATTGAATATTACATAGTTAGGTAGGTACATGGTAAAGCTCCCTTGCCGGGGTAGGTTTGGTACCATGGAGACCTGGCATAATTATGCTAAGAAGTAGATCAAATAATACATAACAAGAAACCACAATCAGTCTTGGCGATTTTTTCTTCGTCATTCCAATAGATAATTGGGCATTTTCACCTTTCACCCTAAGTTCCACCTTTGCCGCGCCACCTCTACTAGGTACATGCCGGAGTACTTTAAGGTTGTACATGCTACCTGGTACGTACATATGTAGCTAAGTACTTACCTAAGTACATGCCTAAGCGTGTGAGAAAGTTCAAGTTCACATTCGTTGAGAGCTCTTTCCGAGCTTTCCCACACATCCATGGATAAATGGTACATTTTGATCTAAACATTCCGATCACTCTAGTAAACATCTTCAAACATCTTCAAACACCTCAAACCCTTTGAGGTGTCGCCAACACCACCACAATCATCGCGGACGTCGGTAACATCGCCAACATCGCCAACATCACCAGCCTCCGACGATATCCATCCTCCGTTTCCATTTCCCCTCCCCAGTTCGTCGGATCAATTGACAATACCTAGGCCCTATACACCTATACACCTATACACCTATCATCATCTTCCTACTGTACTTGCTCCCCTGCTCCTTTGATCTCCCGTTCTTCTTATCCACAGAGTTTTCTCTATGATGTCCGCAATATTAAACGCGTTCAAGTCGCCTGCGCCCGGATCCGTAAACGGCGACAAAGAGTTGCGCGGTATGAAGCGCAAAGCTAAGGGTGATCCATATGAAGAAATAGATGACAGTAAGGAATACCCAATGCTTTATTATCTTTGCTTCTATTTCCAACTTTTCAATACGAATACGTCGATAGACACCAATATGTGATGACGTTAACGACAACTAACTTGAAAAAACAGATGACGCGGTTCAAAAGACACCATCAAGCATACGAACTAGATCGCGCATCTCTTCTGAAGCACCGAGCTCCAGTATCAAAGCTCGCACTTCGTCAACAGCAAAGTCTAACACCAACAGTATGCATAGAATTTCGTGGTTTCTCTCTCTCTCTCTCTCTATATATATATAACCATAGCTAATATGCCGAGTAGAGCGTCGAAGTCGCTCTCTAGGAGTACGGAAGGACGATATCGTCGATGAATCTCGCGCCAACGCATCCACATCCACAAACACAACTCGCTCAAAGGGGACGCAAGCTACGCGATTACAGCCTCAGCCCCAAGAAGACAATGCGGGAAGCTCGCTCGTCCCTGTAGCTGATATGGGTCTTCCTGGTAATGATTACCTTTTTTCAATGGTGTTATTTGTACTACTGGACAGCTAATTTATGACACCTTGCATGCAGACTCTTCCACGGGTGACAATACCAATACGACTCCAAATGGTCCCACAAAGGATGAAACCAAGCCTACCCATAAGACTCGTGGATCAAGCAACGAGAAAGGTAAGGCAAAGGCGACACAGGTAGACCAAGCGGAAGATCCTGCAGAAGAGGAACAGGCCGAAAGCGGTGAACGCGATGAACGCGAGGAACACGAAGTTCATTCGCTACTCGAGCACCGAATGAGCTCAGACGGCAGCGGGAAAGTAGAGCTCCTCGTCCATTGGGTCGGAGAGGGAGAGGATGAGGCTACGTGGGAGTTGGAAGAAGAAATACAACGAGGCGCCGGAGAGACTTTATACACCTACTGGAAGTCGCAAGGTGGTCGCATAAATGCGCTCTTCATCAAGCCTAAGAATGCGCCGCCGGAGACTTACCACGTCTTAAAGCTTCTTGGTCACGAAAAGAAGATAAGAGGTGGTTTTGAATTCGAGGTCCAATGGGTCGGCCATCCTCCCACTCGCGGCGAGACCTCGAAAGAGGCTGAATCCAAGTTGAGAAAGATTGCGCCGGAAGCTCTCGATCAGTATTGGGAAAGTGTCGGTGGCCGTGAAAGGTTTCTGGCCAAGCGTGGCCGGAACAAGAAGGCAAGGATCGAGTGACGAGGACACGTAACCGGACTACCTATTACCCATCGACCCAGCTGTACATATCCCATACAATTTGATTTGGTCGTCGCGGCGGGAGCATTATCGGGGCTTTGACGTTGCATCTTACGGAGTTAGAAGGGCGAACATGCGGTGCGGTTCATTATCGAGCTGGGAGAGAAGCCCTTTATCGCGTGGTTGCGTTGCATTAGTTCACCAATATGCTTAGACATATCCTTTGCCTAGCATTAAAATCGGAGTCTGATTATCTGGAAGGACGTGACGAACGAGGTCTGACGCCTACCTGGTTGCTCAACTAGTCCTCGTTCATATCACGATATCGTGAGGACTACTCTATTTCACATTAGCCGCGTGAGATGACGAATATACCTACTAAGCATGTATGTTAATGCATTTTTCCAATTGGTAAGTGATCTTATCCTCATCTGTGATGGGCCTATCAAAACATGGACCCCGACGATGTTCGATTTTTGGGAAACAGAACATTGGGTTGTGTCGATTACTAATCAACCAAGTTCAATACGACGCATCCATATCAATCCTTTCAGCGCCTGAGAAATAGCTAGGTTCTGATTGGCCTGGTTTCTGCTAATGAACCGAATGCGAACAGTGACGATAGTGAGCCATTCAACATCCAGAAGGATAGGTAAGTTTCTATTATGAATTTGGTTTTCCCTAACTGAAACGACAAGAACAACGATAGCTGTGCTGCGCCACCCCGTTCCGTCCCCACGCCCTGACCCCTAAATGCTGCTTCGTCGTGTTCTCGGTCGCCGAGGAGGCCGAGTCCATAGGAAAGCCAACATGGTTCATCGTTATAGACATCTGCCTAAAGGTCTAGATCTATTCATACTTGTAGTTAATTAACGTGCCATCTGCTACGTATTCTAAGAAGCTAGTGGTTCTTCGTACCAATTATATAAGAACTTCCCCCAAGACGAGCTCTAAAACAGTAGAACATTTGCTATGAGGATTTCGAGTAGCATAGCCATGACCAACACAAAAGAAGACGAACGACCGCCAACGAAGCGATCCAAGGCCAAGGTCATTCGACCACTTGGCTATGTGTAAGTTTAAGTACTTCTTCATCCGAACCGGTTCTGACATTTACATGTGCTAGAGAACGGTTCGAGGCGGCAATGCATTCGTTAGGCCTCTACCATAGCTCTATGGTTACATGCCGGTACTCGGTCCCCACGACTCTCTCGGCAGGGCCAGACGGAGATCCGGGGCTTCAGGCAAAATTGGAGCAGAAAGTCGAATCGGCCATTGCTCAGGTCGTCTTAGGTCATCCGCCCCTACGAGTCGGACTACGAGACGAGCATGAGCGTAAGCCGACATTCGTCGAGCTCGAGGCTGTCGACTTTCGCCGCCATGTCGAGTGGCGCCGTTTTGACAGGACGGCAGATTATGAATCCGAGTTCCTAGCGCTGATCAGAAGCCGGCTCAACATCAAGGTCCCACAGCCAGAAGAAATGCCGTCGTGGCGGATCCTCGTGCTACGTGTCGAAGACGAACGAGTTTTGGACGTTATGTTCGAGTGGGGGCACGCACATATCGACGGAATGAGCGCCAAGTTATTCCACGAGGATCTGCTTCGAAATTTGAACACAGACTTTGCACCAGAAGAATTCAAGGATAGAGTTCTCACTGTTCCGTCCTCTAAACGAAGGGATCTGCCTCCGCCGTTACACGCGTTGACCAAATTTCCCATCACGCCGGGCTATACCCTGACGACTCTATGGGACCAACTCAAACCGCCGCAGCTAGCGACCGACTCCAAGTCCGACCTCCACGCCACGTGGGCACCGATCAAATTACAGCCATACGTGACGCAATACCGACACTTTAGTATCGACAACAAGACGCTGCAAAATATCCTGATAGCCTGCCGGGAGCACAGCACAACCCTAACGGGCCTACTGCAATCCGCTGTACACGTAAGCCTGGCAACGCGGTTATCGGCCGAAGAGGCACGCGGGTTTCTCAGCTGCACAATCATAAACCTGAGGCCGCTCATGGGAACACCGGAGGCAAAGTCGAAGGGCTTTAAATCGTTGGTTACAGATCCGAAAAAGACAATGGGGAACTTTATGACCTCGCTGGACCATGAGTTTGACACTAGTTGGGTTGCCAAGATTAGAGACGCAGATGCAACTCAAGCTCAACGTTCCAAGGAGGACGAAAGAGAAGAGGTGGAAGGCGGGAGTGCAACTGAAAGACGCATTGCTGCCCTCGAGCCATTCGTCTGGGAAGCAGCGGAGAGAATTCGCGCGGCCATACAGAAACGACTGGACGATGGAACCAAGAACGATATAATGGGCTTGATAAAATTTATCCCAGACTACCGAGCTCTGCTCAAGGATTGGGCAAAAAAGCCTAGAGGTCATTCCGTGGCCGTAACAAATTTGGGAGTGATCGACGGCGACCTTACTGACAAGACATCCGGAGACATTGGTACTATCGCTAAAGACGGGAAATGGACTTTAGATCGAGCGGTATTCTCCATTAGCCCTGAGGCCCATGGTACGGCGTTATGCATATGCCCCATCGCTGTGAGGGATAAGGAACTGTATATATCGTGTGACTGGCAGGATTGTGCCGTGGACCAAGCTCTAGGAGAAGGGGTCATGTCTGACTTGGAATCGTGGCTTCGTTTTTTCGGGAGGGAGACGTAGGAATGAAGTTGTGTGTCGTAACTGGCGATCTAGGGCATAATAACTTCATCCTCTGATTTTAATATGCCTCCTGGGAAATTTTCATCGGAATCATTCTAAATAGGAGGGCATGACCGTCGAGTCGTAGTTGATCGTGATAAAACATTCACGTTTTCCTATGTATCGTGAACGCGGCTCGGAGTGTAGGAATCGTCGATTGTGTTCTTAGGTCCAACCAATACTACGCAATCGACCCTTTCGCCATATATCTATCGTAATATGTTGAAATTTCGCGGAGCTGAAAATGGGAAAAACTGTTACATGAAAAAGGTCGACTCCCTATCATGTAATAAGTAGGTTAATATCCCCAAGACTTATATTATGCATAGATGCAATCATACGATGCTGGTATGATAAATATAGGATGATCATTAAAGCCACTTGTTTTCAAGTATGCCGTAAGAACCTGGGGTTATAGCGTCTTGACTGTGTTGCGCATTTACATACCTTTGCATTTGGCAGTCATGCCCGCTATCTCATGTTGAGATACACTCGAGAACCATTGCCTTTAGTCCCCAAGATACGAGAGTCTTGACCTGCCTGGCCTGTTTTGGCGGATATCTTCATGATGTTTCTGGGGAAATAATTTGAGGCAAATACGCTCAGTTTCCGCAAGGGATGCTCGATAATTTCTAGGTCCAATCGAGAGGATTTCGTTCCATATATACTTGATAGTAACAACTACCTTGATGGCCTATATGGAAACCCAGATATTACTAATATCAGCCCTACTTACCTATCTACTGCGATACATAGTATCAAGAGAAAGCGTTTTAACAACTACAGAATAAAGTGCAGCGAGGAACATGCCGCCCTTGTTTGATCCCGTCTCATATTTATTTACATATGAATGAAATACTGACTGAAAATCGTAGATAAGCTCATTTTGTTTTTCTCGAGAGGGAAGAACGAGAGCCCCTAACCTTGAGATTGAAGATCCAAGAAAGAGGGATGATCGAAGGATGATCTTTGGTTCGATTCCGTTGGGTTAGGGCTGTAAGAGGCGGCAACGCAAGACCTGCCGATCGTCTACCCCCGGTATATTGGCACAGTATGATGTAAGCTATACCTACAACTACTACCTATACCCCTATACTAGACGCACGATACGGCCATATCCGACCCGATACACCCCTTTGCGTATTTATGCATGCATCATCCCGCAGTACATGTCAAAAAATACACGTAAACGTTATCAAATGGCCTGATATTATATTACGTTCCGCCTCTGGTGGTTTGGATCGAGGCGTGGGAATGCTGTCCACGTTTGGACCCTTTTAATGTTGCTCAACATATCATTGCGTGAATAATGCGAAGAGCTGTCATTGTTCGGCGCCCCATTTCTGAGATCCTTGGTCCTTGGTCCTTGGCATGGGACACCAGGCATGGCAGTCCCTGCGTTCGAATTTCCCTCATCCAGTTCCGATAAGATGGGCTGGCAGGAGAAATCTAAGATTAGGAAAATATAACGGAGAACGAGAACGTGGGAGAACTACGACGTTAATTTGGAGATAGCGTATCGTAGCCGATGAAATCCGTCTTACGAATGCTACATTGATCACGCTGACTCCGGAAATGGTAAAGCTAGAAAGGCTGCTGGTGCTCGTGGTGGTCGTGGATTTCAGAAATCGTAGGATGACAGAACAGCGGTTCGTCAGTGGCGAGTAGGATCCGTGGGATAGAGGAGCGTGGAGGGCGAATGAAGGAGGCAGAGCGGACGGCTGGTAAGATCTGCAATGTAACAGGAGCGCATGCAGGCATCGCGTCTGTCGTGCAGCCCACCTAGCTGACACGCAGTGTAGTAGGCTCACGTCCTGAACTGGAACCCTGAGAAGTGGGCGCTCGAATGAAAATTAGCTCAAATGGAGCAGAGGCTAAGGTTGAGGTGTCGCAGCTCATGATTGGCTCGTCGGCTTCGAGAAGCCGTCGTCAGTCAAATTATCTTGGGCAAAGCCGCCACGCCGGACGGCTGCAGGGTTTTTGACATCGCGGGGAGCAAATATGATATGAGGGATGAGGGCACCTCCTTTCCCATCCTCTCTGGATGTCTCATTCTCACGTTAGAATCCACGGACAGGAGTCTACCTAGGTACCTAGGTCCAATATATCTACCCAATTAGGTAGGTAAGTGTAAATAACCTTGGAAGTAGGGTAAGTACGGTAATAGGTAGGTCCTCATGATGAATCGGAGGTGGCCCCGGCTTCTTCTTGCCATTCATTCATCCCACTTACGTGTGTGTCTTAGCCTTGGACGCACCAAAGGAGTAAGGAGGTCGCTATTAAAGAATAATGTGTTGAGGAAGAGCCAGTTGGAAGATGTCCCGGCGAGCAAAGAAAGGAGTGTGTAGCTTTGTATGGATGTATGCCCTGTATGTCTTGTATGTCTCTCCCTGGCGTCATATGGCAGATATGGGCGCTGTACGGGACTGAAAGAAGAGAAAAAGATATCTCAGATCGATAGGATGACAATAACGCACAAACTTCGCAACTCGAGTGAACAACTTGCCACCATATGACAAAAAGGTCATGAGATAAGGAATACAAGTGGAATATGTGTGTGGAATATGTATGTGGAATGGATGGAATGGAATAGGTCAAGTGGAATAAAATGGAATAGGTGTAGGTAATAATTAAGAAGCTAACCGTGTAGAGTTAGGAAAGGCGAACGAACCAACTGGAAGCCACTTTACAAATAGAAATTCTTCAAAGACGACGAAGAAAGCACACCTGGCAGCTAACAGATAGGTACAAAGGTACACACGTATATATCCATGATACCAGACATAACTACATGTATTGAGGTAGCTACACAGTTGATGTGTGTACTACCTTCATAGTACGTACCTACCGTGTAGTACAATGAAAGCATCCACGGACACGGATCGCACTTGTTCGAGTTCTTTTGCGCGACTTGTGTGAGTTTACGTAGCACGTTAAAGCGTACTACCAAAAGGCAACTGGGTAGTAACTAGTAACTACCAACTGACTAACTACCTACCTAGTTAGTGTAGGTAATTACCTGGAAAGTGCCATAGTGTGGTGAGACAGGGCGACATCGCGCTGAAAAAGCGCAAACCCCGCACAAACAGCGCATTATCATTTGCCACTGTGATTGGTCAATAGCCAACTCTGGCACCCCGATCCGGAATATCCACTGACCCACCCATCGATCACTTATCAGCATATAAAGCTTCCAATGTAGAACCACTTCCCAGATTCAACTTCTCAGCAACGCACACAATCCTAAATTCATACCAAAAGCCAACTACGACAATATCCACCAAGCTATCTTAGCAAAAAACCAACATCAACATCAATCAAGATGAAGGGCGACTGCAACTGTGCTGACAACTGTAAGTTTATATCTATCTCTGCATATTATGTACATCCATCCATGGATATCTTCCTCTTCCCCGCCATCCCCGCCATCCTTGCAAGTAACCCCTCCTTCTACCCCGTCGCTGCGCCGTAACTATGTCGACTTCTACCAGACCCTTATCATGCCTCAAACCCGAAATCACACAGCGATAACAATATACTGACATATATTCTTCAATAGGCGAGTGCGGCTCCAGCTGCGCCTGCGGCAAATAAGCGACCATCTACCTGTAGACGATAGGTCTGAGGTCTGCTACATCGCGCCAGTCTTCACTTCATGCTTCATCGTCAATCTTCCGCCGCCCTTTTTTTCAATACAACCTTGAATCGTTCGCGTTATCGGGAGTCTTTCGCCGTAATGGGGATCAACAATACATGCATAGACAATGCGTCTCGGAGGATTGTTAGGGGGTTTGGGTTCTGGTGCTGTTGAGGACTGAGAGAGGAAGACCGTGTTGTAGCTAATCGCTAGCCGCTCCTTATTTAGCATGAAATGCGATCTCGAGTGCCTAAGGTACCTAGATCCTAGGTATCTAAGTATTAAGAATTATAATTTGATGCACACATTCTTTCATATCACCGTTATACACTGTAAATGTGGAAATTCGATTATTTTATGCTCAACTCGTGGCGTCTTTATATATGCCTAGTAGTCCTAACGAGTCCTAAGCCAACAACTGCCTTGTGCAGATATGTGGTCGTTCATGTAGCTTATGTTAGGTGTGGATTATATTGCCGAGGTTTTCTGATCCAGTGACATCAACATAATGCATCTGATATCTCGCTCTTGGCTCTCCTTTAATTAATACATGCTACCTACGTATGTGGCATGTAGGTATTATGTATGTGTAGATATGTAGCTTTCCGTGCAGATACATAAACTACATGGATGTCAAATAGACCTAATATTATGCTTAACCTTATAGTACTACGTATCTGATCTATTAACATCCATATGCTATCAGCACGTCGCGTGTTAAGCAAAACTCAAATCTGTTAGCCAGGGCGAACAAGTAAATGAGTCGCCCAATCACGTCGTTTTCCACGGCGCCGGGACCATTGCGGAGGAAGCTGCGATTCCATAAGCGGGATATTCTCAACGAGTCGCATTGTTAACATAAAAAAAATAGCCGACTATATCGCTAGCAGGCAGGTCACAGAATGAATCATATGCAACCAAAAATCATGGCTATTTCGAATTATATCAGAATTATAGAATTCCGTGGGTGGTGTGATATGACCCCGAGCACTCGGGATGTAGCGGGCTTGTGTCACTGCCAAGACCCGGCCGATTTAACCCTAACCGAAGTATCACAGCCATTTCGGATAGCAACTTCCACTCCGAGATGTGGAGCCATGGCAAACATGTAGCCGGACGTACATGGACTTTAGCACAGTACTGCTATCCAATGAGAACCGTATTATATCACCGCTACGGAGTATGTTCCGGAATTATATTGTACAACAATCAATTTTGAGAACGCCTAATGATCGACACATCTGGTTAAGGATTGATACTATCAATTAAATCCGAAGATGTGATCATCGAGATATACGTAAGGGGTAATGTACATGAATATGATGTATCTAGTCATCTAGAAGGAATATAAACAATACCCTTTTCAAGGAAAAGTCTAATAATTCTAAACAAGATCGGAGGGCAAGGCAGGTTGAGCCAGGTGAAGCATACCGTTAACTGTAATAAGTACTTGTACTTATAAAGTTCTAATATAATACAATTTCTAGAGGCCATACAAATGATAGTACATTTACAGTCAACTTCTACGACGTAAGTATCTAAATCTATGGTTGTAATTGCAAACTTTAATTTTCTGGAGGTACATCACGACTAACGTCGTCACCAACCCTCTTGACTAGCAACAGCAACCCTAGGGTTCACTCCTCATCCTCTCAAGCCTATATTCTTCCTCCACGAGACGGCCATCAATTTACACCTGGGCACCCATCAAACTATTTTCTGCTCGTGCTGCCTTTTCTTTTCCTTCCCCTTGAATGATAAATTTACCTCGCCCGTTTCTCTTTCAAGCTATCCAAAGGTGTACATCGTTGATACGACAGTACTTTTTTTTTCCCTACTTGCTGTTGTAGGCAACGGCTCAATAGCAATCGAAAAAAATAAGGTATTGTTGCGCGGCAAACCTCATCGTCTTTCTTCAGTTCTGAGGACCACACATCCAGAAAACTTTTGTTCTTCTTTTCTTCTCCTACACACACGACCAACAGATCTTCGAACGAGCTGAGTTCAACAGCAAAGGTAATATTCCCAGTCTTTCCATTGACAGTTCAAGATTTTCACGAACCTACTCGTATGATTTCCCTTCTCTTGAATTTTTGCGTCCTTTCACATTGCCACTGTTCCTCCTTTCCTCGTCGTTTCATCTAGAAAATCGTGTTCAGCCTTTTCTTCACTTCCAAAGCAACCTTTCATAGAGAACCCAGCCTCTACTTTTCTATCTCGATTGTCTCTCTTAAATAATCAAGAACGTTTGTACGAACCTGTTTGGCCCCATTCCCATTCCCTTATGCACAGATATTTTCTGTCTCGACGGTAGTTCGACATCCCTTGTTAAATCGTACGTTTGATCTCATCCTTTTTCAACATGCACGTTATATCTTATTTTACAGACACCAATTCAGCCTCGTACCAAAAGCATGTTCCAAGAGTGTACCTGTTATCTGCCGACAGTCAGATATCTGTTTCATCTCCATTACCTATCATACCATTTCTTATGTTGCGTCCTTTCGTCGCGTTAGCACTTTTTCACGACTAATGCGTCGGGTCTCTCTCCCCATATGCCATATACCTGTCTCGTCGCGTCGCAAACTTCCTATATCTTCACTATAAACTCGGTTAGATCTTATACTAATCATTCGTCGTTCTAGTTCTCTTTACCACAGATCCATACGATCGTTCACCTACAATTATCTCTTGTTCCTTTCACACCTGCTAGGTTCGACAATTACAATCATTCAATTCCTCAAGGTAATGTTTTATCCATCACGATCTGGTAGTTCTCTACTGACATGTACGAGACTCAGGGGTTTATCTAAGCTTGATTGATACGGCTATCACCTAATCAACTCGTTCATATTTGGGCTTTAGTTGCCTCTGTAGATAGAGTACGTTCCCTATAACCTTGTATCATGACGGTAAATTGACATTTGATAGCTTCTGCCATCTGCTGATAGTCGTGTCGTGCTACGCCTTGTTCTTTGCTCTACCACTAGGCCGTGAGCACACACCTTAGGTACGTATTGTGTATGATTCTCCAAGATATACCGTCCAGCTTCTTACAAGTAGTAGGACTTCTCATCCGCGGTACTTGTAGTCGCAGCAGCAACGACTGCCTTGGAATTGCAATGAGTGGCTACGATTCTAACAACCCTGGCGGAGGCCATGCCTCGAATTCGGATACTGTCCGCGGGACCGCCCAGGCATCTGGCAGTATTCCTGCCAGTACTGGAGAGTCCACCAGACAGAGGGCATTAGGTCACAGGCGCCAGAAGTCCGAACTTATCGGGTATAAATACCCACCGGCCAACTCGGAACCTTCACCAAATCTTTCTTCAGAACAACCCCCGCAACGCACGCCAGAGCAGAGTATCCGACAAGAAATATTGAGGATCGCCGGAAACGACGACGGTCCTTACCCTCGGTTTGCTCGACCTGGCACCAGACCTAATCTTCAAACACAAAACAATAATCACCCCCAAGATCATCATCACTCAAACCACTCAAACAACCCAAACAACCCAAACCGCGCGGGCAGCGACGACAACGTCAATCCCCCTGCCATCGAGCTACCGCGTGCAGTCTCACCAATTTCTTCATTCCGCCTCCTTGGCATAACTGGCCGAGTGACGCCTAGTGAAGATTCTGAAGAAGCACCACTTCCCCAAGACGCCGACACAAGAACTTCATCTCCCGTCAATTATTCCACCATGCCGCGCCGCCGCGCCGACTCGGAAGAGTACCGAGCCGACAACGAGTTCTTTCACGTTTTCGAGTGCTTCTCTTTTATCGTCACCGTCGATAAGGTGAATTTTGTCCTCTACATTTTCATGATCATCCTCCTCATCAGCATCGCTGCCTCTTCCACCGCCTGGAACAAGTCCCAACTTGAAGAGTCTAACAAGTTGTGGATTCTTGGCTGGCTCGGAGGAAGCGTTTTCGCCCTAATCCTTCTGCTGGCCTGCTACCAGACGCGCGATGCCGATCTGAAGGAGTGTGGCTATCCTACGGGATACGACAAGAACCGAGACTGGATCGCACTGGGCGACATGGACGACAGAGTCAACCAGCGTGCCCGTTTCCAGGACACCAACCAGGACGCTGCTCAGGACCGTCCCGCCCGCGCCTGTGTTCCACCTCCCCTGATTGAGGACATCTCGCCCTATCCTAACCCGATGAACACATGGGACGATCCCGACCTAGAGCCCTACCGATGGTCCGTGTTCTCGAAGCAGAGAATCCTCTCCAACGCCAAGAAGCGTCGCGAAGCATTCGGAGGTGACGATGACGCCGCCGCCGCCGCAGGTGCTTCTGGATCTTCAATCCCGTTGCAGAACTTGGCGCCGCGCGATCCGGCTCGCGAGGAGGAAGAGCTGGCCAAGGCCATGGAGGATCGTATCCGCGTTGCAAAAGAGTGGGAGGATAAATACATGGGACGCTCGACCGCGCTCGCCGACCATTCTGAGCGCCAATTCGGCGATGGACTCCCCCATGTCCGCTGGAGCCGAGAGCCTCACGGAAGCATGAGCAACCTTCGTCGCGACCACTATGACAACGGTGCTCCCGGTCCTGCCACGGGCTCATCCCGAACGACCAGCTCCGTTGCGACACGCTTCAACGAGCTCACCCCTATCACTGAGCGATCAGGCGAGGCCTTGAGCCCTCGCAGCACTCGCTTGTCTTCTCCTCAAGAGGCTGCCAAGTCGCCTTCGCGCTCTGACGAAACCACCCCGTCTTCACCTCCTTCTGCACCCGCTCCCCACGACTCCGTCTAATCACGAGTTCGACTTTCGGTGCCCTAGTTCAATACAGTCACCATTCGAAGACGGCATCTAGAATTCGACGTGGAGTTTCTGGTATGGAAAGTGGAATTGAGGATAACGATTATGGACGATGCAATGAGATGATCGTATGATGAGATACGAGTTTACGGCTACAAAAAAGGGAGAGAATAGGTGGTGGTTCCTGTACAAAGTCAAGTTGTTTTCAAGGGTTACAAGCTTACCGATGTCTGGCTCCTACGACACGGAAAGCCCTAATCCATACAGGATTGTGTAGGACAGTGTTGGGATTCATAAAAATTAAAACAAGCCGTTAGAAAATACTTGATGATTCGCGAGGCTTAAAGGTTGTGACATGATTTATAAATACACCCTAGAAATTACATACTCCATTAGATGATTGATTGTATTATCCAAGGTAAGACGATTCTAACCTAGATCGCTCGTTCTGCTCGAGCACGATTCTCTCTATATCGTTTCTCCTTCGACGCCGCCTTTCTTCGTTTCCTCCATGACCGATTTAGATCCCCTCGGCTCTCCCAGAACTGTTTTTGAAAATCGCTGGTTGGGGGCGGCTTGTCACCACCGGCAGCAGTACCCTGATCATCGGCACCCTCCATGACCGTATCCTCGTTTTCATCGTTACCATAACCATCAAAACCATTATTTCCATCATCATCCTCCTCTTCTCCGTCATCCGCAGACCCTTGCCTTGGCCAGAGATTAAATGATTTACTGCTGGGATGTGCTGTGTCCGGAGTAGGGGCCGCACTTCGCACATTTCTGAAGTCGAAGTCCTGTTTTGTGAAGGGTGTCATAGGAGGTTGGCTAGGAGGCCCCATTGTTTTCTCTTCCTCAATATCGTCGTCCTCTTCGTCCCCGAAGAAGCTAAACGGTTGCGCTTCTTTAGTTGCTCCATCCGAGGTAGCCGCGTCCCCTTTTGGTCGCTTATATAAAGCCTCAAGAGGGTGGACTTTGGCTGCGGATGGTGTCACAGGTGGTATTTTGATGGTGAGACTTGTCATCGAACTTGAGGATTTCGGTCTTGCGGACTCTGACTTCAGAATTGACACGGGACTACTCAAGTCCTGAACTTTTACCTCAGGGGGTTTGACTGGAGCTTCTGCTTCCTCTTCACTTGAGCTCTCTACTTCTTGGTCGCTAGCTTCTTCGTCCTCGGATTCATCGGATGAAGAACCACTACTGCTCGTGTCATCCTCCTCCTCAGGTGATAGGGTGGTCTTATGCGACTTGGACTTTGTGCTGGTGGAATCCAGTGAATTGCTGTTCGGCTTCTTGCTAACGACAGGCTCTACGACGTTCCCACTCTCATCTACCCAACCAAGACCGTCTTGAAAAGTCGTTGCCTTAGATGTAGACTGTTCTATATTGCTCTTGAGAAATGAGGGGTGTTTCACGGTCTTCTCAAACTCATGTATGACGACCTCGCGATCGCTCTTCCGCTTCTTCTTCTTATGACTTGCAATATCTTCGCTGGTTTTGGAAGATGAGCCGGTATCCGGGAGTTTAGTCTTGAATAGACATTCCGGACCATCCGTATACTTGGATTTGGCCTCCTTCTTTTTCTTTTTCTTTTCCTTCTTTTCGTCCTTGTCGTCTTTAGATTTCTTATCCTTCTTTGATTTTCGCTTTTCGTCAATTATCTCACGTTCGGAAGTTGTCCACCCTCGTTTAACCTTGCGGTTTTGAAGCTCTACACCGGGAGTGACATCAACCTCGCGCTTCCTCTTCTTTGACCTTTTCTTCTCCTTATTTTCCTGGGTTGCGCCGGCGCCGGCGTCGGTTTCAGGTATAGGGATAGACTCAGGTTTTGCCTTTTCGACGCGCATCTTGGAGCCTCTAAGCACAGCTCCGTTGAGTTTCTTCTTGATTTTTTCGGCGTCGGTGGTGGGTAGATCGACGAAGCCGTATCGTTTCTCGGGAAATGTCTCGATGGTGTGGTATGAGATGTTACAGGCGCGAGGTAGAACAGAAGAGGGGAGGACAACGTCTAGCAGGGATTCGTCTAGAGGAGTTATGTGTAGCCGCGTATATGAGACGGCATCGGTTATCGAGGTCTCTTGAGGTTTGGAGTGTTTGACAACTGTAGCCATGTTTTCACTAATGCGATTCCATAGTGCGCAGGTGAAACTTTTTTTAATTTGTTTAGTCAACTCCGCCGACGACTAGAATAAGTTTAACGAGTTTCTTAGGTTATGATTGAGGTCGTCAAAGACCAAAATCTTGGAGAAATAAAGAGATAGTGGAAGAAATAGTCAAAGAAATAGTTGAAGAAATCAAGTTCCTCATTTAGCGCCTGTCGCGTACTCCACTTTATTTTCCTATCTTTTCTCGGCGCTAGGTAAGCTTCGGTGAACTTGGGCTCAGATAAGCAACGGGCATCGGAAGTTGCACAGGAAAGAGGGATTTGAAGATACCTCGGGCTAGTTAGCTACTAGCTATGTATCAAGTACATTCTTCCTCCTATTCCCTCCCCCTTTCTCTCCTTTCTCCCCCTTTTCCTCATTAAAGCCGATATACCTGAAATAAATCCTTATAATGACACGAAAGTTACCACCGCTCCAGCTCGTTAGATCTGTTAGTAAATCTTGATTGGAATTGAAACTGGATTCGAAACTGGAATCGGAATATATAATAACCAAGCGATGAGAATCGTATCTAGTAACTAACTATTTTCTTCCATCCCAGGTTCTGAAGTCTTTCATGAAAGAGTCTGGTTTAGAACCGAGGTGAGCCCAAATGATTATTCTTCAATGTCCATCGCTTACGCTCATCTTCATCTAGACTCTTGGGACCGCATGTAAGAAAATGTCGTATCAGAACCAAAAGACCCTGCCCTATTGACGGTCATAGTTCAGAGTTACAAATGCTGTCGTTGGCAAAGTTGACTTCGAGCTGGATATCGCTAAGGACCACACGGTGAGGCACGCAATCTGACCTTGAGAGTTATGGGTCTTGGCGTTCGTTAATTGCTCATTATCCAGAACCGGTTAAAAATACTACACGGTGGTACAATTGCTAGCATGGTAGATTTAGGAGGCTCATTAGCAGTTGCATCGATGGGACTCTACGCTACCGGCGTGTCGACGGATTTGAACGGTGAGCTTCGGTTCCCCCATGCTTACTAGCGGGGTTATCAAAGACAATATCAAGATGATGCTAAACAATTCCAGTTACATATCTGAGTAGCGGCGGCAAGGTTGGTGATAAACTCAGTGGAACTGCGATATGCGATATGAGTGAGTACCACCCCTTAATCCCCTCGTAGCGAAATAAAAGTAAAATCTCACATTTTACATGTCGGCATAGTGGGTAGGAGACTAGCCTACACATCCATCACATTCAGGAATGCTCAAGGTGAACTTACGGCAAGGGGAAGCCATACAAAGTTAGTCATTCATCCTTAACCCATAATTCACCTCTAACCCTTCCAGGTACGTGGCGAATGCATGGAAGACGCAGGAAACACCCTTCGTACCTCCAGAAGGAGCAGAAATTGACGAGGGCAGCTGATCTACATGTGCCAAGCTGGCCGACTCAGTCGTTTCAAGAGATTGCTGCTTAGGCATACTGTTTTTCAATGCTTATAGTTATAGATTTAACTATCATGGCCTGTTTAATCGTAGGCTATAGCGGTGTTTGTACCTCTAGCTAGAGTTACACAATTTTGACGTTGAGTATGCGTCTTTTTATTTTTTATAAATCTGCTAGCTGCCAACCTTGGAAGTACCTAGGTGGGGGTTGGGGATGGGTAGGAATCTAGGACCGAGGTACCCAGTGATTATACTTAAATCCTGAGCTCTAGGGCTGTCTTTCAAGTCGAAGCCGTCACGGGTGAAATGATCGAGACACGTCTATCATAGTGATGCTATCCATACCTGAGCTATGAACTTAGGTCTGGCAATCTAGCGGTATAATAAAGGATGACCACTGCCGACCAACTGACCCGGGAATTGCGGGGCGCATCTCCAACGGCTAATAAATCCAAGGATACATGAAATACAAGGGCAGTTCACATCCATTATCCAGCATAGCTCGGCCAGCTCGGCCAGCTCGGCCAGCTCGGACTCTGTAAGTACTTTCCATGGATGTAAGTAGGCTCATATACATAGTAGCATAGAAGTATATACTATAGGGTCTTCTATGTTCCAAGCTCTCCCCATACCTCCCCTAGCCTGCTTTAATTCCACAATAAATAAGAGCTCATAACTATTAGTACGTAGGCCTCGAGTATTTATGAAAGGCTGCTGTGTGAATTACCCCGGTCCCCCACAAACTGCCGTCTGATGAACCCCAGTCGACTAGACAAATGAAGTTAAGATCCCGAGGTCACCCTTCGGCTGTACTGTAGAGGCGCGTCTCGCCTGTTTGTCCCAATCTTCCTTTCTCCTCGAATCGTAAAAAGAAAAAAATAGAGAGAGAAGATATCTTATTGACGATTGTGATAAGAGTAAAAAGTTGAATTGAGAATGCAACTCCAAGTTCTTTTGTCAGATTTCTTGCGATAATAGGTAGACTCTTTTTCTCTTTTAGAGGACGATGGCTGCAATCGGTGAGCTTCCAGCCCCTCCATTAGCAATATAGCTCTCGGCTGGGAACCGAGACATGCTACTTTCTCATCTCTCATCTCCACAAGGTGCCATGGCTGACAGGTTAGCACAGCAGCGGCGTCGATAGCTGCCACCGCGGCCGGTCTCACGTACCTCGATGGTAAATACCACCTGCATCAGGATTGGCAGCTCATACGCTCAAAAAAGAAGGGCGAAAAGCAACTCCAGAAAGCGAGTGAGTAAAATGACATTGCCAATGGTGCACAGCATCCTGCAGAATCCCAGTCTCACAGCAGCGATCGAATTGTAGTCCAAGAAAAGCGCCTCTCTTCCTATTATTTCTTCGAGAAGCATGCGCAGTCCCAACCCGGCAAGGAGTGCATCTGGTCGCGTCAGGGTAGTTATACGTATGCGGAGACATACTATCGTGTAAACCAATATGCCCAATGGTTTCTGCGAGAGGGCGGCGTCAAGCCTGGCGACCTAGTGGCATTTTTCATGGCCAACAGCCCGGATTTCGTATTCGCCTGGTTAGGCTTGTTAGCCATCGGCGCCGCCCCTGCTCTCATAAACCATAACTTGACCAAACAGGCTCTGCTGCATTGCCTGGGCATCGCCGAGGCCAAACTCGTTCTCGCCGACGGTGCGCCTCAGTTACTCGAGCGACTTGACGCTGTCAAGGATGAGCTAGCTGCCCAGGATGTGCGCATCGTTAAGCTCGCTGACGTTAGGCACGAGATCAACGCCACTAAGGGCGAACGGCCACCCGACGACATACGCGACAATAATGTCGGACCAGGTTCGGCGTTCGGCCTATTCTATACCAGTGGCACAACTGGTCTGCCGAAAGCCTGTGTCTTCCCCGCAGCAGCCAGCTTTGGATACGGTGTAAGCAAAGATTGTGGGTATTCATATGTCACAGGAGAGAATCAACGTTATTACGATTGCATGCCTCTCTACCACGGCACAGGCGGAATCAGCGGCATGACGCAAATCCTGACAGGCCAAACGCTATGCGTCGCGCCCAAGTTCAGCGCCTCGGGATTCTGGGACGATATTAGAGAGAGCCGCGCCACCTGGTTCGTTTATGTGGGCGAGACGCTGCGGTACCTTCTCGCGGCACCACCCTCGCCGCGCGACAAAGACCATAACGTGCATTCCATATACGGAAATGGCCTGCGACCTGATGTTTGGAAGGCTTTTCGAGATCGCTTTGGCATCGAGACGATTCACGAGTTTTTCAACTCGACTGAAGGAATCATGCCTCTCGACAACCCGGCGCGCGGAGATTTCCGTGCTCACGCAGTGGGCCATCACGGCTTCCTGCAGCGGTGGCGTTTCTATAATGTCTTCGTACCTGTAGAGATCGACGTCGACACGGGAGACATTGCGCGGGACCCTAAGACCGGTTTCGCACGACGAGTACCATATTCGATCGGCGGGGAGATCCTTGTCAAGCAGCCACCCACCATCACCCCCGGTTTCCCAGGGTACTACCGAAACGAAGAAGCCACGTCTAAAAAGTACGTACGCGATGTGTTTCGCAAAGGAGATTTATACTACCGAACGGGCGACGCGCTGCGTCGTGACGACGACGGACGTTGGTTCTTCCTCGATAGACTAGGTGATACATTCCGGTGGAAGGGCGAAAACGTATCAACAGCCGAGGTATCTGAAGTGTTGGGACGCCACCCAGGCGTAGGGGAAGCGACGGTATACGGAGTATCGCTACCAAACCACGACGGTAAGGCTGGCATGGCGGCCATCTACGTTGACCCGGCAGCCAAGAATTTCGACTACCACGGTCTATTGAAGTGAGTTGGTTTCTTTTTTACCCTTTTCTTTCTTTTGAACCCCTCTTAATGAGATCTTCTAAGATCTCTGCCGTGTCACCTTACCATCAATGTATGCATGTAATGCAACGAGTAATTCTCACCGCTCCGACCTTCAACAAAAAGCGCCACGGGACCTATCTATTGCAGATACTCCGTATATGCGCACTCCCCTCCACCATCTCACATCTCCCCCATTTACAAATCCAGCCACCTATCTCACATCTCACTCACATGCCAAAAAATTCCAGACATGCTCGGTCCCATCTCCCAAAGTACGCCGTCCCCATTTTCATCCGCCGCATCGCTGCCCGCTCTGCCACCCACAACAACAAGCAGGACAAAGTCCCACTCAAACGCGCCGGCGTTGATCCTGCTCAGACGGGTCCCGATCCCGTCTTCTGGGTTGCCGACCATGCTAAGGGAGACGTCTACATTCCTTTTACCCAAAGCGATTGGGACGCGCTCAGGGGTGGGCGCGCAAAATTGTGACAAGATGAGATGATTCTAAATAGATGAGCCTACTGGGTAGGTTAGCGAACCGCAAATCCAGGTCGTTGAAAATGGGGCGGTGTAAGATTAAAGGCAAATCATCATATAATTTTATCCGTCTATACTATACGTCTTAGTTATGACCAGACTTTATATCCCATTTAGAGATGAAAGGGTTGCGTAAGGGACGGGCTAGATATAACACAGCATAGATAATAGGGGGGAACTACGAAGAAAAATCAACTAGGATCGCCACTGTGGACACAATAGACACATGAATTAATACGGATTTCCGAATTAGGCGTAAATGCGCGGTGGCGATCGGTATAGTGTCGACCAAGTTTGGAAGTTTGTATAAACATTACTTCAACCTACTAACTCGTTCTATCACCCTCAATAAGCAGAGTTTCTAGAGTACCTACGTAGGAGCTCAAGTAGATCGCCATGATAACTCAACGTTCCGAAATTAAGCAATGTGGCCCTCCTGTTTCTGACGCCTTGACGTGGGTATAATTGATTCGTAAAACAGCATAGCCTCTGTGAAGAAAAGAAAGCGTAAAATCGTCAAATCTGCATTTCTTTCTGTAGCCTACTTTGCAGGTGGGATTCTTATCTTTAGGATATGACCGTCGACGATGGTGATGTTCGGGTTAGCAAGGCTATGAGTACTGCCTTTAACTTGGTGCAGACCGTCTGGGCCATTGCTCGGAGGTGTATCCGAAGGGCCTATAATACATTAAATAAAGTCTCTTCATACGGGATTAGGCTTTGACATACTTACTCGATTCCGTTGTTTTAGCTCTTGCCGTTGACGGACCAGGAGTTGATGCTGAAGTATCTCGGGATGTGTTACCGCCGGACCTTGACAACTTTCGCGAATAATTGCCACGTGCGCGTGAGCCTTTCATAGATCGAGGAATAGTTTTCTGGTGTTATATATTAGTATCGTTACACCCCTACGCAATCCTTGGAACATGACACACCTCGCTATCAGCATCTGAGAGATTCCAAGGGTCCTTGTTCGCAACTAGCTCTGCGTAATCTGGACGTACCACGCTTCTACGTGTGCGGCGCGGTTTCTCAGACTGCAATTCTCCCTCATCTGACTCATCCTCTGCGACAGGGCCATAAAGTTTGCTAGAAGGCGTGTAATTGTTATCTTCCTCTTGTCGTTTACGCACAATGCCCGAGTCAGCAGGGGTTGTTTTTGACCTTGATTTTCCGGGGGCGACTGATGAAGTTAATAAGTAAACCCAGGAAGTATCTGTTTGGAGCTTTTAAAGCCCGAGAATGTCTATACTTACAGGTATGCGGCGATGGTCCAAGATGTTCCTTAATCCAATACTTGGAAACCATGTTGGCACCTTCAACTAAGGATATAAATTAGCATAGATACTACGGGGGGTGTCATAGATGTATTTATTTACTTTCGCAGGCAAAGTTTTCGAAAATATACTCATTAGTTAGTTCTTCTCCATCTTGCCCTGTCTCCCCGTGGCCTTGGAAATGCTTCAGAGCTCTATTGTATGTGAGAGGCGGATCTGTGAAG
Organism: Annulohypoxylon nitens; assembly: GCA_022496965.1. Lineage (NCBI taxonomy): Eukaryota > Fungi > Ascomycota > Sordariomycetes > Xylariales > Hypoxylaceae > Annulohypoxylon > Annulohypoxylon nitens. Next base: position 23,919 of record MU386634.1, read on the forward strand.
AATCCGGTCTGACAACCAGGTCGGTTACATCGAATAACAAAGTAACCTGGGCGATTTACATGCTTAAAAATGCGTTCCCCTGTTTCCAGATTTGGGAACGCAATCTTGCGAAAAATATCCGATTGAGCGCGACTTAGACTCTGGAAATACTGTTAGCTAATCACATGGTGATGTTGACGGATGAACTTGCCTTCCCGCTATCCCCTTTTCTTTTTTTTGCACTCGTGTTGCCATCATCATCAGTAGCGGGTCGCTTGGAAGTTTGGTTAGCAGCAGAATTCTCCGATAGGATTTGGTCTTGTATTTGGTAGTCAACATTGGGGCCTGCGTTAGGTGAGACATTGATGTTCGTGGGGCTGGAATCTTGTCTTTTGACAGCGCCGGGACTTCTTTGATTGACAGATTCATTAAAATTTTGCGAAGCCGACGGAGGCGCACCTGACGAGTTATTGGCGCCAAGAACAGTGCTGAAGTAATTGTCGCGAACGGGCGACAAATAAGGTGTTGGGGGCCGTATAGTTAGAGTGGAAGCGCCTGGGATAATAGTCAAGTACTTAGGGGACACTGCATTGAGCTCGGCTATTGTTGTCTCAATAATATCAGGGTCGACCTTGAGCAGCTCTAACTTGTTGCGCAAACCTTGAATCAGCTTCTCCTTGTCTTGTTCAAAGGCCTGACGCTCCTTGTCAACCTCTCTAAGAAGTGCTCGTAGCTTAGGAACATGGCTTCGCGCTAAAGCATCATCTCGTTCGCGAGTCAATCGACGTAGTTCAGTCTTGACATAACCAGAAGCGAAATCGGAAATGGCACTGTCGAGCATTCTACCTCCGGGGCTCCCCTCATCTCCCGGCGGCGTCTCCTCAGCCATCTCGGACCGAAGATCGAATGTTCATGGAAATTGGTGTTTGTAGTTGTTCAACTGTGTCAATCACTGATTTGATTAGACAATGATTACCTAGACAATCGAGGATTCAACTCCGAAAGGGATATTGCAGATCAGATATCGTCTGGTAACGGATAGAGGCGGATGGAGGAAAGAAGAGAAAACCCCACGAAACGGACGAAACGGACGAAACGAACGAATAAACGAGTGAACGGAAGAAGCGACTTTGAGCTTGGCTCCGTTTGGTCAAAGGATAGAATAGAGGATGGATGGGATGATGAGATATGCAACCTTCAGCTCTACTCCGCACTAGAAGCGCCGTGGAACGCCGCAGAATAATACGCCGAAGACGCAGAGAGACAACAGCTAGACAGCAGCTAGACTAGAGGACTCGCACCGGCCCGTACCCCGAACGATAGACTCGAATACCGTAGTGCTACGGAGATTTGTGACCAATCACAAATTGCGAATGTTGGAAAGAACCTGGTCTAGCCGAAATCAAGGGTGCCGTAACCCGAAAGAGATCGGGACGACTGACGATCTAAGCGAAGGTAGAGAACAAATTCAAAAAGAGTTTACCTCAAATATACCTAATACTTAGGACCTAAGTATCTTAGATCTTAGAGACTTAGGTATTTGAGGTACTTGATTGTAAAGAAGTAAAAAAAAAAAAACGAAGAGAAGAAACAAAGTTGGTTGAAATTTTAGAGGAAAAAATAGTTATCGGGTGACCGGTTCGCCAGTTGTCAGGTTAAAAAAACCATGGATGCGCTATGCACAGGCAAAGAGGAAGAGGAAGCGAACAAAATGTGAGTAAGAAAACTGTTACTTGCAGGGGTACTCAGTAGATAGGCGCGCTTGCCGTATCTGTATCATGTTTCTGTACGTAGTAGGCAAGTACATACCTACAAATGGATAGGTACTGTGCGATTAATCGAGATATTGGCGCCCCTCTCCCCGCTAGTTGTGCAACACGGACATGTTCTGGCCAATTGATGGACTGGGTAGGTGCGGATTACATGCATACAAAAAAGCATGGATCATGTATTCGATCGATAAAAAAATGGCAAGTGAGATCGCGGGCAGGAAAAGGTAGGAAAGATTCCCGGTTCAAGGTTTACATAATACCAATCTCCAAGGCTATGTACTATATGCGCCACCTGCTGCGCTGCTGGATCCAACTTTTTCATCATCTTCCTCGTCTAAATGATTCGCAGACGAGTACAATTCGTGTGAAAACGTTTACACGAGACAGCAAGGCGACGAGGCACTGAAAATTAGATGCAGAGATTTGTTCATTCCAAAACTCAGAAGAATATAATGTCTCGTCACATTCATAATATTGAGTTGAACTCATCTATTAAATGAAGATTCTAGAATCTACAATGATAGCTCCAGCTACCTCGTCTTGATCTTCTTATACCGAACTACCTCTTTACCATCCTCCTGAACAATCCTGTGAGCTTCGATCTTGTACCCCCCAATGGCTGGCCAAAGCTTAGACCAACACGCCCAGTACACGCCGCCGAGGATTAGCACACCTACACCCACAACCGGGAAGACAAAATAGGGGTAGCCTTGGGCGTTCCAATCTCCATTCGGCGGCACAAACGGGACAACGGCAAGGAAGACGTTGGCTAGTAAATATAATACGCTGATAGGTAGGTAAGTGTGCCACGGCGATGTCCAGTTCTCTGATTTTTTATAGTGAAGATATATCAGACCACCGGTGACAAAGGCGTTAATCCAAGCACCAGGATAAGTGTACAAGTTAACGAGGAAATTATAAGCTGGTCCGGCAGGAGGTGCAACAAGCACAATAACCGTGATGAGCCAGTGTAAGAAAAGCTAGGTTGAGTTAGCCCTGGTTTGTCTCTCTCATCGTAACTTGGAAGTTCAATAAGGTTTTTTCAAAAACACTCACAGCAGCAGCCGGCGCATTGAAAGGCTTAATGGAAGCCCAGAATTTCCCATAAGGTAGAAGGGCCTCTTTTCCAAACTCCTGGTTGAGCCGTGAATGCGCGAAACTCACAGCCAAGACATTGCCCAAATTACTCAACGCCACGAAAGCTGGAAGAGCTCGGGCCGCTGCGCTATCTCCGAATACATTGCGGAAAAATAAGCCTGCAACCAGCACTTCAGATTTGGCGAGATCATCTTTGTCTATGGCAGCAAAGTAAGCTACGTTAGCTAGGACATATAATATGGTAACCCCTCCGATGGCGATCGGCGCCGCAATCGAAAGCGTCTTGCGCGGATTCTTCAACTCCCCAAGCACGTAATTAGCGTTCTCCCAACCCTCGTAGCTGTAGATGATCTGCAGCAAGGCCGTCGCGTAACCATAAGCGCCCTGGCCGCCGTAATTTTCAGTCTCCCCGATGGCGAAGGCGTCATGAAAGTTGCCCGGTGGTGGGACGAGGAGTCGACCGGAGATCGCTGCGAACCCCGAGAATACGATGAAAACGAGAATAACGACCTTAAATATTCCCAGAATATTCACCAATCTTAGACCCCACTTAGGAAGAGTAGAATGAAGCGTGACGGCGAAAGTGATACACGCGATCGCGATTCCACGAGCTGTCCAACCGTCTCCCTCCGTGCTCCCGGAGGCGGCTAAGACGTAGCGACCAAATGCCAATGAATTTCCAGATGAAAATCCCAGAAGAATCATCTGCGCTGCCAGGACACAAGAAGCTAAGTAGCGGGGATGGCGGTAGACTCGTTCAAGGTAATTCTTCTCTCCGCCAGATAGCGGAATAGCCAGACCGAACTCGAGGAATACGCTTAGGCCACAGAATGTCAAGATGCCGCCGACAATCCATAATATGATAGAGATACCGACTGAACCAGTCGATGCGAAGATAGCAGAAGGAGTTGAGAAAACTAAAGGTGCAGTTGGTAAGAATTCGTCCCGTTCGGGGATTTCCAGGTAAGATCAACTTATCAATCTCGACTTACTTCCCGTCCCGATCATCTTATTCAGAATCAAAAACACTGCCCCCGTGACACCAATCTTTCTAGAATCGGAGTACGCGAACTGTTGGACTCCATCGTTTGTCGATGATGCATACTCTTCGTCTGCAGGAACTGTCAACTCCCGCGTATCGTCGCGGTCTGAATCTTTCACTACCTCCGTCGTCGCCATTTTATCTCTTGTAACTAAGAGAAAGGTCTTGAGAGAGCGGAATGAAGGGAACTGCACGCGACCCATGAGGCTTTGGGGCGAATTGCTCCTCGTATATATATCTCCTATACGCCACTTACTTCGTTTGGCAACGGTCGAATGTTGTACATGTCATTGGCCACAACACAAGCAAGTGGCACGCACGGATTCAATATCAGGTTCCAGATCCTCTTGGAAATAGTAGGATTTTTGATCAGGGGATATGTTATTATTACGTATATGTAAACTACAGGCGGCTGAACTTTCTTGGGCTTTTTTGAGGTTCTTGTGGATGCTTGGCGGATCGCACGCCATCGCACGCAAACGAAACCTTGTGATCTTTGACCGACCCTCTTACGCCCCTTTGGCGTCCCTTCGCGGACCCAACCGTACGTTACTGGGTTATGGCTTCGGGTCTTCTGCAATGTAACATTGCTAGAGCCTGACTTTCAACCACAGGAAACCGAGATTTGAAAACAAATAGCAAAATCACACAATCATTCAATAAGGAAGGTCGTCTCTATTCCAAGAAATCCCTATGATGCTCTTCGGTGTTTCCGTCTCGTCATTTAACTGTCATGTTCCTCGTTCCGTCCTGACAAGGCGACGCCTAGCCCTTCTCCTACGCTTAACATCGATCTTGTCCGATAATTGGTTGCGTCGTGAGATTTTGGTGTATCTACACTTGGACAATTCATCAACTAAGTTATCGAATGAAAACTGACCTCGGTAGGGACGGCTCTTTTCCTCATACACATTCGCTTACGGGGGTAGTGACAAGGAACTTCGACAGTGAATGTATCTATTATGCTGGTAAATGCAAAGGTATCATGGGTATATGTCGCTATATACACGTACTAATTGGCTCATTGCCCTTTCTTGCCCTTTCGCTTCTTTGACATCGCACCAACCGGTTCATCCGACTCGGCAGACTCTGTTGCTAGACTTCTCTTCTTAGATTTAATGCCATCGACCGAATGCGACTCATCCTTTAGCTGTGCTCTCACTAGACCACCAGGAAAATCTTCCATTCTATCCATCACTAGCAATGCGATCGTTTCGTGCCCATCAGACACGTCGACCACGAATTTGAGACCTCCGAACTCGATCGTCTGTCCATTTTTCATGTCGCTTGGCTGGATGAAATGCATTGGCGCCGGCGGGGCCAATTTTCTAGGTGCAGAGCTTTCGCAGTCGATAATTTCAGAGTCGAATCTGCAGTACCGGCATTCGAAGCTTGAACAATTGCTGCTTTGTTGTTGACCATCCCGAAAGAATTTACTCGAATATCTCATTATCTCAGCCTCTATCTTGGTCTTATACACCGGCCAGGGAAGGTGAAGCTGAAGTTTCTGGCCCCAATTTTCGAGTGTGGTAGAGGAACGGTCAGGTTGATCTCCCCGAGCCGGACTAGAGTTTCGGCTGTTTACCGATGCCCCCGAATGATCTTTCAAGCTTTTCTCACGAGCCCGTCTCGCTGGTTGAATTCGCGTTGGTGCGGCAGGCCACTTGCTAGACTTGTTGGGTTTTGTTGTGCGCGTTTCAACCATGCGCTTGAGGCTCTCGTTACCCTGTAAGTGATATATTGCGCACTCTTTGAGGAAGTGCAGCCTACAGTAGGGTTGATACATTGGCGGGGGCCATAGCCAAGATGGATCTCGGGAACCCCCAGCGACTGAAGCCGCATTCGCTATAGCTATTCGACTGAGGCTTTCCGTGGCATCTTTGATACCGACATGCGTTTTGGTCATAGCTTTCTTTTTCTCAAAAGGGGGGGGGGGGGGGGGGGGGGGTGGGGGGGCGAAAACGGTTAACTTGGCGAAAAAAGAGATATCTGTTAAAAATATAAAAGCCAAATTATGAGGTTTATTTTAAAATTAGATATATTTATTTTTGTTAAAAGAAAA
>MU386634.1:629881-848718 GCA_022496965.1 Annulohypoxylon nitens
TCGATCAACGGAGCTTCCCTATACGCGGACCAATTCGGACTGAACCCCACTTCACCGGGACAAGATGATTACAAATTAGGAGCCGCCAATGCTTCTCCTTTCTTCTTCGCTGCCTTGTTAGGTTGTTGGCTGTCATTACCAATCAATGATCTTGTTGGTCGCCGAGGAGCGATGGCTATAGCCGCAATCCTCATCTTTGCCAGCTCATTAGGCGCGGCGTGGTGTTTGACTTGGGGAAAATTGTTCTCAGTACGCGTGGTGAATGGTATCGGTGAGTATTACCTATATCCTGTCGGCGGTATTACATACATGCCCGAAAAACGACCTTGGTCGCGTGATATTAATATTTACGGTGATAGGTATGGGAGTGAAGGCCGTCAGCACCCCTATTCTCGCATCTGAGACGGCAGTCGGCTTTTGGAGAGGTAGTGCTATTCTTGCGTGGCAATTATGGTGAGTTGATTAACCAATGACTTATAGAATGCCGAACTAATTTTTTGAAGGGTCTCTTTCGGAATCATGATGGGCTTCGTGTTTAACCTCATCTTCTATACTGTAGATGATAATAAGTTAACAGTACAGTTGATCCTGGGCTCCTTGTGTTCCAGCAGTCTTCCTCCTTATTGGATTGTGTTTCTGCCCTGAGAGCCCTCGGTATTATATGAGGCGGAGGACGTCTAGCTACAATCCTCAGAAAGCATACGAAATCCTGCTGAAGCTTCGAAAAACCAAAGTACGTGCCACCGCGTTTCATAAAGAGGGGTCCTATTGCTAACTTTGGTTGATCCATAAGCTCCAAGCTCTTCGTGACGTCTACCTAGTGTACAAGTCTGTCCAGCTCGAGGAGTACTCGGATGATATCGACGACGTCCCTCCTCAAGGATTATTCGGTTACATTAGGAATTATGTGCTGCAATATAAGCAGCTATTTACTCAACGGCGGCTGAGAAATGCTCTGATAAGCAGCTCAATTGTCGCTTTATCCCAACAACTGTGTGGCAGTGAGTCAATACACTGGGCGCTTTGAATTCGGCTTTTAAGCTATAAGCGAAATGTGAAATTCATATTGCTAACGTCGTCGAATAGTCAATATATTCGCTTTCTATTCGGGTAAGCATCTAAACAGTTTCGTGATGCCCGTTTTGTTGATTGGTTCAACCAGGTACACTGTTTAGCGGTGTCACGCAAGGCCGACCCGACCCCAGCGGGAAACAACTTCATCTTATACCAATGCTCTATAGCTTTGGATACGGTATGTTCGGTACTAAATATCATTATTGTTGATCGTCTATGATAGATATTCATTTCTGAACGTTACTCAATAGGAGCTGTGAACTTTTTCTTCGGTCTTCCGGCAATCAGGACCATAGACACACTTGGTCGCCGCAAGTGGCTCGTCATAACCTTACCCATTATGACTTTATTCATGATGGCTGCAGCGCTGTCAAGTCTATATCCCACCGACTCCGGCTATGCCACACCTCGGACCGGACTTATTGCTGCTTTCATATTTTGTAGGTAGTTCTTGACGGCTTGTCGGAGTAGTAGCAACTAATTTGATGTATCGTAGTGTTTACAGCTACATACGCACCGGGGCTAGGTAAGTCATTTTCCCAATCATCGCTGCTTTACTATAACTAATAGCGAACTGTTTAGGTCCTATTCCATTTACCCTTGCGTCCGAAAGGTGAGTTTACGATACCTAGAAAGAGCATACAAATATACGAGCATATGTTGACGTACTTGATTATAGTTTCCCTCTCTCCCATCGAGAAGCTGTACGTCCTAAGAGTAATCAATTCCCAATGTTGTCAATTGCTAATATCTCATACAGGGAGCCGCGTTCGCAATCGCCATCAACCTACTGTTCGCCGGGCTTATCCAAATGTTCTTTCCCAGAATCTACGCTCGTCTAGACGACGGAGGGTCTTTAGGTCTCTTCGCGGGCCTGAACCTCCTCGCTTTCATCCTCGTGTTCCTATTCGTCGAAGAAACCAAACGTCGTTCCCTCGAAGACCTCGACCTGATCTTTGCCGTCCGCAAACGCCAATTTGTCCACCATCAAGTTACGAAGTACCTACCTTGGTTCTTTAGACGCTATGTGCTTGGGAGAAGAGAACGGAAGCCCTTCCTGTATACGGACTTGATATGGGGTGCGCCGCGAGCTGATGTTGGCGTGGATCATGATTGGAACGGGTTCGAGTCAACCGGTATTGCAGATAGTGAGGGCAGGGAAATGGGCGGCGAGGAGAGTGTTTCTCCTGAGTTCCCTAGGCGACCATCTGGATTTATGGGGTCGAAATATGCCGGGAGGCCCTCCGAGGACTCGGATGACTCTGCGCACAGATGAATGATCCCGAGGGCTTTCTTTGACATTTACTCATTCATTTGATACCAATTACTTATATGCATCCTTCATTTAAGAGGAGTTCTAGTACTTATTTCATGGCTCGAGATATACCCGAGCCGCACTATCTATTCAGATCTAGACGCATCACGCAAGTCGTCGAGTTTCCACATAGAGCTCAAAGCAATTTAAATAATCGTCAATCTTACAATTGTACTCCATTCGCATATGCCAAGAAGCGCGATGCTAAACTATTCGCAAATACCCTTTGGACCGGTAAGCCATATCAAAAATCTACCTGTCCAAAGTTCAAGTATCCCGTTTGCTCCAAACCGTCTTGTCTTGTCTTGTCTAAGCATGTATCCGTAGCCAATGCGTCGAGCCAAAATGCTAGAACCAGTATACGAAATGCAAAGCACGCCTGCTCCCATAAACAGAAAAGTACTTCAAAGCGCCTCGCCATGACTTATTCAATCGCAAACACCAACGCAATTCTGCCGAGGAATCGTCTCATGAGAACCGGCCGTCCGTAATCTCGTTGAAGATATCCCTCGTGATGAGGTTTCCCCTCAGCAGCGCCCTATCCGTAATCTTCCCCTTCCTAGGCGCTCCTGCACCGCCCTGGTACATATTCTCCTTCCCCTCCGCGACTTGCACGAGACCCTTCCTTGCGCTCGCAAGTCCCTTTTTCGGAACCCTCTTAGCCTGTGGCGATTTCTGCTGCGCCACAGCACCCGCATTCCCATTCCCATTCCCAATCTTACCTCCCACCACAACCCCAGATCCCCGATCCTTCTGGATCTCGATCTGCGTCCCCACGCCCCCGTCCTCGAAAAAGTGGCACTCAAGCGCATCGGCGGGTAGATCGTAAACCCACTCCTTCTCCTCCATCAACCTAACAAAGCGACTCAGCATCTCCTGGTCGCCGGCCCCTTTCAACGTGCTCCTGCTCCCCACAACCAGCAACTTCGTCTTCGCGCGCGTGAACGCGACGTTGATGCGTCGCCAGTCCTTAAGCAGGTCCCCGATGTTGCATTGCTCGTTACTGCGCACGAGGCTGAGGACCACGACTTCTTTGTCGCGCCCTTGGAACCGGTCCGCGGTGTGCAGCTCGATGCTGCTGCCGTGGGCGCGGAGCCCGTGTTTGAGGAGCGAGAGCTGTGAGCGGTAGTGCGTCATTACGCCGATTTCGGCGGCGGGGACCCCGGTTGTGAGGAGCGCGTCGACGAGCTGGACGACGATGCCGGCTTCGGTTGGGTTCACGATGCGGTTTCCTTTTGCCTCTTCGCGTGATGCGGGTAGTAGGTCGGTGTTGACGAAGCGGACGCGGGCTTTTGGATCTAGGAGGTGGCGTAACCAGCAGCTCTCGTTTGTCCAGGCGGTGCAGAAGGACCGTGGGATAGTGTGATGTTTGATGGTATCTGCGTCATAGTGCTTCTGTCGTAGGTTGCCTATGTGAGGAATGTCGAGTTTTTGATGACGAAGAGCTTCTGTGCCGCACTTGAGACGGCCGTTGTAGATGAGGGTGTTGCTGAGCATCATGACGTCTTCGCACATACGGTATTGGTGTTCGAGGTTGACAACCGAATCGGGGTGGGTATCTGAAAGCAATTTAAATAAGCTGATATCAAGTCCGCCGACGCGAGCCTCCTCGTTTTGTACGAGAGGTGGGAGTTGATTATGGTCTCCTACTAGGACGAAGGTGCGCGCTAAGCGGATCGGCCCAATACAAATAGGTAGTGTGATTTGAGATGCTTCGTCGACAATGCAGTAATCGAAAGTACGTTCGTTGAAGACCGGATGGCTTACTCCTAAGCAGGTCGTAGCCACAATAGGTGTTTCATGCCATGCGCTCCGAATTTCCTCAAAGCTGTTCATCGGCTGTCCGGCAAGAATCGCAAAATCTTGCACATCAGGATGAACCTTCGCTGGGGCGCCAAGTCGCAGAACGGGCATGCGGTCATCCTTTAGCTTTAATAAGATATTGTCGACGGCAGAGTGGGTGTATGAAGTTAAGAGGACGCTTTTCCCTTGGCCCACGAGGGCGCGGATAATGTGGGCAATTGTCGTCGTCTTGCCGGTACCAGGCATGCCAAGAACAAGAGCATAGTCATTTGCACTCATGACTTTCTCGATCGCCTTCTTTTGGTCAATGTTCAGACTCTCTTGGTCGGCAACTGTGTATTGCGTTGTAGTCGCCTTGAATGTCGGTGGGGCAAGATCGACAACAAGACGTCGGATTTCTCTCGATCCAAACACACCATCCGCCATAACTTGCACTAGATTGTTTCGGACGGTCGCCATACCGCTACTGAATTCATCCTTGTCGAGACGATATTTTACAGGTGCTTCTTTGACTTTGCCTTGAGACTGCTCCGGTGTCGCTCCTTCAGGCACCACCTCCATGATGCTAGCGAATACCTGGTTATTTGTTTCATCGAAACCCGGTCGATGGATACGAGCATTGTGAAGGCGGCGATCAACGGCGACCGTGATCTTCTGTTTTCGTACCGATGTGACATATCCAATTCCGAGGGCAAAATGCCCCTGTTCGTCTGATACAACAATAGGCTCTCCTACCGCAAGCTGAGAATCGAGGAAAGAGAAGTTAGATGGTGGGTTTTCCTTGACAAATGTGTACTGGAAGCGGTTGATCCTAGGGTTATTGGTATCTTCGAAGGCAGATCCTTCCTCGATGACGACGTTGGCGAAACACCGTCCAACTTTCTCTCTCTCGGTGCTTACCATAGTCCAGAGTTCTCGACGTAATTTTTGGCTCTCTTTCTCTTCCTTTGTCAACAAGTCCTCCCATTTTAGGAAGAACTCTTGATGAGTTGGAGTTAAATGCCGGACGACCTCATCAAACTTGGCTTTCATGCCGCTCGTTTCGTGATCGCCATTGTCCGCGAGCTTGTGGTATATGAAGCAGGATACCTTTGCATAACACTTACCACATGTGTTACTGCTTCGCTTCATAGGTGGAAGCTGGACGCTGCGCTCTCGAACGTAGCAGGCTAGTTGATTCCGTTGCATAATCATATGGCGAAGTTCGTTGCGAATTGTTGGTATCCGAATCGTTTGAGATGTTTCCATATAATAGAGGATGCCATAGGCAATTTCGACATCGTATCGATCTGATAATAGGAGATTGTAAAGGGACGTCTGCGCCTGATGATTGCTTGTGGCATTATGACCCGTCTTTACTTCAAAGGGCACGGTGAGAGTACGTCGCTGAGATCCGTCTTTCATCGTAACCTGTACCGTGGCGTCGATGTTACCCTTTAGCCCATACATTGGAGACCAGACATGTTCTTCAACGTCGAGTAATTTCGTGACACACATGTTTGCCTTGTCGCCGCTTCGACCTTGTACAACAGCATCGGGCTAGTACGTATTAGCAAAACGTTCACCAAATATCCAACAAAATCTCAGGATAACTCACCCTCGGGAAAGGAGTGACAAATGCTGCCGCCCAACTCCTTAACTCTGGCATTTTTGATCGAAGATGTTCGCAAGCTTCGTTGACTGATACCTTGATCGTGTACAAGTCTTCCACGTGTTTTTGCGCAATGTTAGAGATAACATCATTCAAGAATTCCGGGCTCCATTTGTTGGACATAAGAGCCTCCTGAAATATCTCGTGAAGCAAAGTTCCGTATACCAGAGGCGGGGTCTTGTCGCTGGTAGCCTTGACTCGGTCTTGGAGGACAGCTCGGCGCATGCATGTGAAACTGTCCGCTACGACCGTGGCCGATATCAGCTGGTCTGGATGTAGGATGAGTATGTTCTGAGAGTTATCTATGATGCATTGCCCATTCGAGTGGAATTCGCCGATTATATGGACGTAGGATTTGGGGCTTGCCGAAGTATCCACCCAATCACCTCGGAGGTGGACGGTTTTGACGATATTGCTTCGATCTAGTTGAACAACAAGTATCTGGTGGTGTTAGTTATCACATACTCTATACAACGATTCGAATAGGGACCCTTACCTTTTCGGTGGCTTCTCTCCCGTTGTCATCGACGTATTGGCTTTGAAGAACCTTAGTCACAAGATATCTTTGAATTGTCTTGGGCTTGTCGGCTACCTACGAATATTCTTAGCAACCAAGGTCAATTCCTTTCTTCTGTCACCGCCTACGTACAGGAGGTAATGAACCACCAATCTGCTTAGAAGAGGCCGATTGTGTGGCAGCTATTTCGGCGGCCTCAAAATCGAAGTCGCCTCCAAAATCGTCCCCGAACATGTCCCCACCAAGATCATCAACAATAACAGTTTGTTTCTCTTGTGCAGTTACAGCGGGTTTATAAGGTGTCTCAGGCTTGTCCTTTGAAGAACTAGTTGAGTCTATCTGCGTTATTAAATCCCCAGCCGCAGTAAAAATATCGTCATCCATATCCGCAAACTCGTCGTCGAGTGCTAATGGTTCCTGATTGAGCTGCCGTGGTTCTGGGATCTGCCCAGTGTCTGCCGGCGATATTGTAGAGTCGTTTTCTACATCCTCTTCTCTCGGCTGACCTAGGCTGGCATCAAGCTCCATAAGCGTGTCTTCGTCGAAATCGTCATCTCCATAGTCGGAAAATTCGTCCACCAACGTGTCTGGGCTCGATTTTCGCACGGTCGGCGCGCTCTCTTTAGTCAACGATTGGGAGGTAAGTTTTGAAGACTTTCGTCGAGTTGGCGAGTCGTGAGTCTCCGAAATTGGCTGAGAACTGTTCTTCTTGGGTGAAGGCGATCTTAATGCATCTTGGCGAACTTGGACCTTCGATCTGTCAATCTCACTAGCCCCCCTCTTAAGCAAGGCATTGAGCATAGACGATTTCGAATGGCCGCTTGGACTCTCCTCGGCAGCAATTTCCATTGGCTCGACCATATCTACCCGTTCAACCTTCCGACGTTTTGGCCAACTCTCTCCGCAGCTGATAGACCTTCGCAAGCCACTTTCGATTCTCGACGGTCGGGGCGAGGATGACACCATGATTTGAGCAAGGGCGGAATTCATGGCGCCGAGGGGGGTGATCGATTTAGAACCGTTCAAAGAGAAGCGACCCCACAACTCCAGTGCAGGGTCGGCGTGGGGAGACTTGAGTGCTCGGGACAGCTTCCCTATGTTGACAGAGGGAGTATGGGGTTTCGAATGCGAGGCAGGCGACGATACAGGTGAAGAACTCCGAGCTCTTTTCTTTCCTCTCTTGCCGGGCATTACTGGCGATAGTTTTAGCCTCTGCTGCGGGTCATCTCTCATATCCCAGCCAATTTTTTCATTGGGACTAGTGTCCTCTTCCACTTCTTTTGCCTCGCTCGTCCCAATAAGATCGTGCCACGCGAGTCGGCTCACAGGCGTTGTCAAATTGTCTTTAGACGCGAGCAATTGGGCCATCTCCGAACGTTGCTTTCTATTTCGCTTTCCCTCCGGTCCATCGTTCTCGTTGGGGGGTACATCGACATTAATTGTTGGCAGATCGGACGTGACGGCGTCATGGTCATTGTTATTCGTAGTAATCTGGCACTTAAAAGCATTGAGCTTACTCTTCGAAATCTCGGAAATGGGTTGGTGCGTCTTGGAGACTGGGTTCCGAGTTGTAGTTGAATAGCTTACGGCTGAATGGCTTCTGTCTTTGTTCCAGTGTTGGCGATTCTGTAGTGTCTGGTCAATTCAACACCCGTATGTTTATAAACATTACCTAGGTACAAATCACGAAATATGAATTGTAGAGCAATGGGTGATGGATGGTACATACTCTAGAAGCGCCATTTGGCTCTGAGAATGATTTTTTGAGAGGCATAGCGTCGCTATTCTCGCGAGCACGAGTTTATTGCATCATAATTGATTCTATATCATAGAGGCTCCGGCGTTAACATCGACGTTGGCATGGACTTTATGGTAATAAATTGGGGTTGGGAGACGGCGAACGACAAACAAATACAATTACAATATTAGAATTGAAGAAGGTCCTAGCTTCAAGGTTATGGGTCCTGGGTCTGGGTCTTTGGTAATGAGCTAGGGGTGCAAGAGCAAGAGCAAAGTAATGCTTAAACTGGAATTGAATTGATATGGATAGATGGATGGATGGATGGATGGATGGATATGACGCGATAGACGCGAAATCAAACGCGTCGAGTGGAATCAATAATTCACGTCCAGCCACAATACCCCACTTGATATATTTAATGGGTCCAGGTGGGGTTCGATACTCACAGCTAAGTGGCTTCCCACCTGTGGCTTGACTACCTACCAGCTGCCTATTTATGGATGGTCCAAGCTCTCGTCTGTGTAACCATGTACCTAGGTACTTACATCACTCTGTACCCCACCAAATTCTAATCGTGAAGCTTCAAGCTTCAAGCTTCTTCGAGCTTCATATCCACATTCGCCTACCCTGCTACCATAAAACTATAGCCATCTGACTTTACTTCACCACCACTCACGGCCTATGGGAAAGGCCTAATAAAAGGATGGCCCATAAATATTTCGTCATTGCCCATCCGGAGTTGTTGGAGAGGTTTTCTACTACTCACAAACCCTGGCCACATCACGAGGAAAATTCCTTCAGGTTGCAGCAACAAGGATTTGTTGAGCGTGTGTTCTTCAGCGATGACGCGACTATCGATTTCGACAAGATACCCTCACTCCAATTGTGGTCGCCTCTGGTCGGTACAACCGATATGACCCGTGTCCATTACGTCGTCGGTTCGCTCATGGGCGTGGCCCAGCTGGCCAAACGACCTTTGACTCCTAAAGAAATCGAGCTTACGAGTGAATTCGCTGCCTTCTCTTCTAGATGGTTCCCTCGTACTACCCTCTGCGCCGTAAGCGCAGCCCTTCTATGTGTTTACCATGGAAGGAATACTTATAGATTCCCTTTTTATACACCTCCGCGTGGAGGTTCTTTTAACCCATCCTTCTTCCCCACCAAGAAATTTGCCCTTGTGAAAGGCCAGATGGCCAGATATGCGTGGCATTGCACTCGATTTCAGTTTTACATGCTTCTGTGTTATCTCGGGTTCGCTCCTTTCGGATCGTCCATGGCAAGTATGACATTTAACGCTCGTACAATGATGGATAATCGCCTAGAAAGCTTGCAAGAAGATATAAGGAAGAATATCGCGGCACAACGTGCTGCAGCAATGAATCCGCAGCAAAACCTCCCCCCTAATCAAGTTCCACTGCCCCAGGAATTTCAGGAATCGGAAAATCAAGCCCCTTTACAGTATGGGCGCGACGCGTATAACGGGCCTCCCGGGAACGACACTGGTGAATCGGCTACGGGTTTTGACGGGGATAAACCATCGCCTACGCCTATAGCCAGCTGGCGTCTGGGAAACCCACCCCCGGCGTCGCCTGGCGGCAGTCAAGGAACAAGGTTCCCTGATCCAGGTCCGCGGTCTCCGGATGACTCGGATCCATTCGGCGACGACGACGACGGCTCACCTGTTCCAGCGTCAATGAGGAGGGCCGAGGCGCAGCAAGCTCGCAATTCTCAAGGCGGCTCTGCGTGGGATCGTCTCAGGCAACAGTCGCAATCAGCTCAATCCGCCAATTCGTCGACACAAGAGGGCGGATGGGCCCAACGACGTCAGGCTAGGAATCCTCAAGAGACCTCCTCGAAAACAGAAGATTTCACATACACTAAGCAAGACGAGGATAAGGAGAGACGACACTACGAGAAGGAACAAGCTCAAAAGGAGTTCGATGCTCTCCTCGAGGCTGAACGGCGCGGTGGGTCGGGCAGGCGGTAGGATTGATGACATATCGCACACTGTACATCTCGAAGTAATGTAACTCGGATAGAAGAAAGGAAAATAGCATGTGTAAAATAAATGAAATGAATATCGGTTTCATGAGGCACACTTTGAATGTTGACAGTTAGTCGTTCTAGAGATTAAGGTATTAGACGAGAACCTCCCAAGATCCTTAGCCTTCAAATTTCATTAACCGACAGAATACATAAGTCTTTACCCTGGTCTTCTGGACCATAATGAGTAACAGAAGCTTTATAAATATTCAAGATCTGCTATATCATATGGATCCAAACCACCTATTTAAATGGCTAGGCCCTCCAGTGCTATTTATGGACGAGAAAAAAGTGTTCGGGTGGATCCACCTTACACGATAGTATCGGAGGCGCTATAAATTTGAGATGAATAGCGCTTCAGCTCGCCATAAACCCACTACTTTATACTTACAAGCAGTAAAGGAGTTAATAACGAGTAAGCACATTTATTAACAGCCCAGATATTCTACAAGTTGAGCCATTTCTACACTACATTAGAATTATCTACATTTGAGGTGAGAAATCCTGCTTGATTCTGCCTCGGCTGGTAAGAAACCCCCTTGTTTTGCCCTCCGCTTCCCAATCAGAATTATGCCGCACAGTGAGCACACAAGACTATTACCACATCGAGTATCCAATCATTTCCAAATTTCAATTGTTCTAGACACTGCTTTCCAACCGTCCTCTCAATATGTTGTGTCAAATGCCTTCTGCCAGGGTGGGGTTCTTTCAGGGTCTCGGTTTTCAGCTTTCAAAGATAATAAGGGTATTGGTGGACAGCGTCTCGCATGAGATGATCTCATGAGCGTTCTTGGGGGCCTGGGCACACCCTACTGGGCCAGTAACGGCCTTCGTGGTTCCTCATTTGCAGCAAAAGATAAAACCGATGTACAAACGGGAACACATAAGGGAACACTGAACAAAAGCGAGAAAACTAGCAAGGCTACTGGAGACAAACAACATCAGTCCTAGCTTCAGTAACCATTAAAATTTTGGGAAAGGGTCGGAGGCTGCTGAATCGCTATGGCAATTGATAATTATTCTAGGACAGGTCAAGACTTTGTCTCCGATGCGATACCCCACCTCCATCAACCCCCAGATCTCACGGAAGAAGCGCCGCAATGAACGAATGAATGCACAGATAGGTACCTCAAGTACTAATGAATACTACTATAGCACTATAATGTAGGTATCTCCCCACTATCTGATCAGCATCGCTTCTGCATCGTTTGCATACATACCTACTAGGTACCCACCTAGGAGTGCCGAAGGCGTTGCTCTCATGTTTGCCTCAATCTCTTCGGGGACCTTTACAGTTGAATTATGTCGGGAATTGAGATCGTTGGCCTGATATCAAGTATTATTACCCTCATTGACACAGCAGCACAGTTTTACAAGGCGATAAAAAATGTTGAGCGTCTTCCACCGGCATTCCAAGAAGTCGCCCGGAGACTCCCTCTCATCCGATCTACCCTGGGTGTTGCGCAGGAACGTATAAAACAGGATGATGACAGGACAACCTGCGAGGCCTTGAAGCCTACCGTGGAAAGCATCAAGGAACGGGCCGAGTGCTTGACGAACATTCTGCAAGACGTGGCTTTGCAGCCTAAAGGCTCGAAATTCCAACATTACCGCGTCGTCATGCGTAGGTTCGGGAAAGGCAGTCAGGTGGAAGAGTTGATGAAATGCATGCTGGAGGATGTACATTTGTTAACGGGAAATCAGGCTATCAGGGCGGCTACAGAGTCTCAGATTACCCAATTACTGACACCGGTCAGTGAGACGTCTGAGCCGTCAGAGCCGTCAGGGGTGATACCCTTGTCTAAGGACACTAAAACTTCGGCTTACGCCCATCACGGTACTGGCTACCAATTCAACAACGCTGGCGATGGTACTCAGAATAACAATACCGGCGAGGGGAGGCAGTATTTTGCTCATTCAATGGACTTCAGGGCAGATTGATGTTATTGCTTGTGGATACCAATGGTTATCTTAATACTATGTACATGGTATGCATATACGGACGTCATTGCAAGGCTTAGACCAGATCGAACCCATGTAAATTGATGAAACTTCGCATGGTTCCCAAGGTTGGCTTTCTTTAGTGGCTAAGCCGCCTAAGCCAAAGCACCTATCCAGTCAAAAACCACTATCAAGTTGAAAATTTAGCTCAAGATTACCTAATACTGTATCTAGATTTTGTGGAATCTCAACTTTCCCCAATCCCAATCCAAGGAAGCCGCCTTCTCAATAGTGAGTCAGAAAAAAACTCACGAAACACACACACCCAAGGACCCAAGTACTCCTCACACACAATTTCGGCAGGCGATAAGTTTGACCCATGACTAATCCTTGAAATTCATAACGTCGGCTTGGTATTGGCGGCCTTCACCTGTGTTATTGAACTGCTTGCCTAGGCCTGTGTTATTGAATTGGTTCCCAGAACCATGATGGGAGAAAAAGTTGCCTGTCTCGTTCTCCGGAATAGATGGTTCCATTGCCTCTAGTTCTTTTATCGCTTCTTGCAAATTATGGAGTAGTTCTCTTGCGATGGCATTGTCAGCAGCAAGGCCACGCGCGTTGCCCATGATCCTCAGCATTAACGCCTCCACGGTATTTCCTGGTCCTAGTTGTCGTACAGCATCAATGTAACGATCTTTTGCTGAGACATCAGACGGCGAAGCGACTTTTTTGAGTATATCCCCTAGAATTTCAGTCTTTTGGCTACTCTCTTTAAGCAGTTGGGTCGCTGTGCTGAGGCCTTCGGTTACATTGGGTTCCTTTATCTTGTTTCCGACAGCCTCGAAAACCTGGTAAACAGTTTGAATGCTGCTTTGTTGGAAGGCTTTGTGAAACGTCGCTGGAAGGTCCAGATCTTCTCTCAAGGGCGAATAGGCTTCGTATATATTATTGAGACCCGTGGTCACCTCGGAGACCAAATCATCGACAGAATTTGGAAAGGCCGTGGTGTTTGAGGCATTATCGACATCCATATCCATGTTTTCCTCGTTTGCTTCGGTGATTGTGAGTGATGGTATAATGATCTTTGTTCAGTGGAATGTGTTGTACACTATTGCGGATTCTTGTCGTAGTTTTGGACAGAAGGATATATCATTAATTCGTATTCCACTTAGTTGCACCTACATAGCCTCGCCAGGCAGCGACAACACACCGCTGGTCCTAGCCTGCATAAAATAATATCAGACGGCCAGGTTGCTCTTTGTCCTGATTTGTGTGCTTTCAGTCTGCATATACAGCCGCTCCAATAATTTGCATAGTCACATTTGCCCTCCTTGAATCTCCTATCAATCACTAATCAAAATAATCAATTTGCTACATAATGTAGTAAAGATATCTTCGTAGAACTCCCAATCAGAATCAGTTAGGTGATAGCCCCTTTCCTTGACCCTAAGATGAAATTTGTGACGTAGGCTTGGAGCTAATATCTACCTACTTAGGTACCTAAGTAGATTTCCCTCTTTATACCCATGCCGGAAGCCTTCCCAACACATCTCATGTCCTCGGAGTGCGGATACTCACTGGCGAGATCATGGCCTCGAAAAGGAGACCTAGTATCGCCCTAGAAAATTCCTCAAAGATTGCGCGATGGGAAGGATATGGATCTGATCAATTTGACAACACAGGGTTAGGCTCTCAACACAATAATACTGGACGTGGTAGGCAGTTTATTGCCCAGAATATATATATGGATGATAATCGAAGTGGTACGGCTCACCCTTTGCCTTTTTCATTCGCTCTACTCCTTGGCTAATAACGTGGAAGTTGATGAGGATATGTTTATGGGCCGTCACTATGGTGAATTTGATTTCCTTCAGGATCTGGGAGCGACGGATCCCCGAGACGAAAAGATCCGCATCGAAGAGACAAAAGGCGGTCTCATAGTGGAGTCCTATGATTGGATTCTATATAATGACGACTTGTACGTGGCTCTCAACTCATTTAACTCTTATGTCAATAATTGAAGAGGGTATTAAAGGCACATTCAGAGGCTTAGTCCCTCTATTATTAAACATATTCCCATCTACCTCTGTATCTTCATCCCAACTAGCAACTACTAAACTTCGCTTTCTGTACCTAGTAACCGGTGGCGTCATGACGAGAGTAGCGGTTTATTTTGGATCAATGGCAGTCCTGGAAAAGGCAAAACCATGCTCCTTTGCGGTATCGTCGATGCTCTCAGTAGGACAGCTGCCGAAACAAATCTTCCAGCCTTCTTCCTATGCCAGCATGACGACCCACGACTCAATAGTGCTGTGGAGGTCCTAAGAGGCTTGATATATGTTCTTGCAATCCGTCGGCAGTCACTGTTGAAAGACCTTAAGAAACGTTATTTTACTCCTATCAACCATCTTCTAAAGCAGCCCGATCCTTTCAGAGCATTATCGAAGATTCTCCTTGACATTCTGGCGACCCCAACCACAGAACCGGTGTACCTTATCGTCGACGCTTTAGATGAATGCCAACAAGACCTTAAGAAGCTGCTAGGGTTCATTCGCAGCACATTATCAACTACGTCCGCATGTATAAAGTGGATTGTCACCAGTCGTCCAGTTCCAGAGATACAGGAGGCATTGGAATTAGTTGAACAAAGAGGGATACTTAATCTCGATTCTATTGAGGCTTCAATATATGCCGCTGTCAACAGTTTCGTTGACCATAAAGTCTCCCGACTAGCACGATTGAAGAAATATAAGGCGGATCTGACAGAGTCTGTTCGCGCATACTTGCGTAATAACGCACAAGGCACGTTTTTATGGGTGGCACTCGTCTGCGAGAGTCTTACCACAATCATGCCATGGGAAACGCGCTCCGAGCTACAAATTCTAGAAGCATTCCCTGTGGGGTTGGAGCCGCTCTATCAGACGATGATGGAGATGATGCTTGCATGTAACACGGGTGAGCTCGTTTACTGCAAGAGTATCCTAGCTGCTACGATAGTCATTCGTCGCCCTCTTACGCTAGCTGAACTTCCATCTCTTGTTGATCTTGGAGATCAAATTCCAACTAACACCGAATGGCTCATGAGAATAATTGAGTTTTGTGGCTCGTTTCTAGTTGTTCGCCAAGAAACCATCTACTTCGTCCATGAATCGGCAAAGGCATACTTAGTTAGAAACGCCGCCAACGAACTCTTCACTCCAAATCCTTCCCACGTCCACCATAGCATTTACTCGCGGTCAATGCAGGCCTTATCAAATACACTTGGACGAGATATGTATAACCTACAACATCCTGGGTCGTCCACCCTCCAGATCCAGCCAATACATCCAGATCCCTTGGCGGCTATTGGCTATTCATGTGTATATTGGGTTGATCATCTTGTTGCAATGAACATAGGAAATCAAGAGTATCTCACTTTACTACGTGGCGATAGTGCCATCAGCTCCTTCATGCAGTATTCTTTCCTTTATTGGCTAGAAGCATTGAGTTTGATGGGAAAGATGACGGAAGGTGTGATTGCGTTGACAGTCCTTGAGAAATTTTTAGTCGAGGTTTGTCTTCATATTCAGAACATTTAATTAAGGCTATATCATACCTAACAGCAAAATTTCAGGTTCTAACGAGAGGAGAATGCCGCCTGCTTGATCTCGTTAAAGATGCTCGGCGATTCATCCTGCGCAATCGAGGACTAATAGAAGATGCTCCACTCCAGGCCTATGCGTCAGCACTTGTCTTTTGCCCGGTCAATAGCCTAGTGAGAACCTTTTTCAAGCCCGAGGAACCGGAATGGATCGAGGCAAGCCCCGTCGTGGACGAAAATTGGAGTCCCTGCATACAAGTTCTCCACGGTCATCGTGATATGGTTAATACGGTGACCTATTCTGACAAGTACCTTGCGTCCGCCTCGATTGACAATTCCCTTAGAATATGGGACCCTGCCACAGGAAAGCATTTACAGACACTTTCAGGACACAAAGATAAAGTTCTTTCTGTCGCTTTCTCGCATATAGACAATCAGTACGTAGCGTCAGCCGCAGGTGACGGTACAATCAAAACCTGGAGCGCTGCTACAGGCAAGTGTATCAGTACTTTTCAAGCGCATACTCGCGATGTCAGATCAATCACCTTTTCCCATAATGGCGAAAGTATAGCGTCAGCTTCGGGCGATAAATGTATCAAGATATGGGACGCTTCAACATGCAAGAACCTGAAGACCCTCAAAGGGCATGACGACGAAGTCAACTCAGTGCGATTTCTATATGAAGATAGGCTTATTATATCCGGTTCGAGTGATTCAACTATCAAGATCTGGGATGTTGTAGCAGGCACATGCGAAATGACACTCGAAGGCCATACCGAGCGTGTCAAATCTATATGCTACTCACATGATGGCAAACATATCATATCAGCATCACACGACTGTACCCTCAGGATCTGGGACTTGACAGGAAAATGTATTATGACGCTGACAGGACATACTAATTGGATAAACTCCGTAGCCATTTCGAGCGATGACAAGCACCTGGCCTCTGCCTCAAACGACCGGACTGTGAAAATCTGGGACTTTATCACAGGGAAGTGTATAAAAACACTGAAAGGCTATAATGATGCCGTTAACTCGGTGGCGTTCTCATGCGACGGTAAACTCCTTGCAACGGCTTGGATCGATCGATCGATAGGGATCTGGGATCGGGAAACCATTTGTGAAGAACTTACCGAGGAGGCTGACAGCCATACTGATTGGGTTAATGTGGTTATTTTTTCACCCGATTGTAAACACCTTGCATCCATCTCGGACGATTTCACTATCAAACTCTGGGACATAGCTGAAAGAAAATGTGTTGACACGCTCGAAGGCCATACTGATTCAATTAACTGGATAAAATTTTCGTATAATAGCGTGTATCTGGCATCAGCGTCGAGCGACCGAACAATTAAGCTTTTCGATACAACCACAAAAGAGCTTAGAACAATAGAAGGTCATAGCGGTGGGGTTGCGTCGATAGCGTTCTCACATAATGACCTATTTCTAGCATCTGTGGATGATCGAAGCATCAGAATCTGGAGCGTTGCTAATGGTCAATGTACGAAAATGCTGGAAGGCCATACGGATCGCGTCACTTCTATTGCCTTCTCAAGCAATGATGAGTATCTAGCCTCGTCTTCGAACGATCATACCTGCCGAGTTTGGGATCTCGGGAAAGGATGCTGTACCCATATACTTAGAAACCATAGCGACTGCGTTAGTTACGTCTCGTTTTCCTTTGATGGGAAATATCTCGCTTCTACATCAGGCGACAGAACAATTATAATATGGGATGCAGTCTCGGGGAAGCACATTAAGACGCTTAGTGGCCACAGAGATTGGGTGGGCTCGGCTACTTTCTCTCACGACAGCAAACATCTCGCGTCAACGTCAACGGATTCAACCGTCAGATTCTGGAGCATAGCCTCAGGTGAATGTCTTCAATGCATTCATGTGGAGGCTCCGGTGAATAATATCTCCTTCAATGAAGCGGATTCTCAAATATTGACAGAGAGGGGGTGTATTATGTTGAAATCCAGAAACGACGCTTGGAACAATGATACTGGGCAGCAAATATGGTATGGTTACGGAATAAGTTCCGATAAGGCATGGATTACTTATAATGGCGAAAACGTGCTCTGGCTCCCATTAGAGTACAGAATCATGTATTCTGCTGTATCCGGGTCGTTAATTTCGATAGGCTGTTCATCAGGAAAGGTCCTCATTATTCGCTGTTCGAAGGACATATTTCCTGATTTGAAAGGAAGCAGCGAATACATTCCAGAGCTGTCGCACGATGGGATGGACTATACTCGGCATGCTTCAACACTCCCAGTCGACAATATGGCTGTCGATTGTGGACTTTATAGTCTAATTATGAACAGTGAGGGCCATGGAACGAAGAGACAAAATATTGGAGAATTGGATCCAGATGGTCGGACATCGTTACACCTTGCCGTTCTTTGCGGTAACGAACAAGCGGTGCAACAGATTCTAAATGAAGGGATAGTGGAACCGAGTATGAAGGATAAAAACTTGCGAACCGCCCTTTTTTATGCGGTCAAGAAAGGGGAAAGGAACATATCTCTTCTTCTTGCCCGGAAGCAGAACGTTCCAGACGGTGTCGTCGTTAACCACCTAGAGAACCAGTCATACGAATATAAAGCGCAGGCTTTATATGCAGCGATTAAAAGAAAGGATGAACGTGAGGTAAGCTTCTTGATCGAGATAGGGGCAGATATGGAGGCTAGGGGTTATGGGGGCCGGGCTGGCTTCAGAGGAACTGCCCTGCATGAGGCAGCAAGGCATGGAACTCTGGATATTTTGAAAATCATGCTAGAGAACGGGGCAGATAAGCATGCCAGGGATATACTAGATCGAACCCCTTCTCAGCGACCAATTTGGTCTCGAACTCCGGAGATATCAGAACTTTTATCTTGAAATATGTGTGAGGGGTTTGAGAGATGGGGTTTATGTTAGGGGTAAATAAATTTCACTGTTTGTATGTCGTTTCGTTCGATCATTTCATAATAGAATTTTATAGAATGAATCCGTTGGTAAAATCAATCGCATTAATTACAAATCCCTCCATTAGAGTCCATCCATCATCGTCTTAATCATTTTCCATAGCCCCATAAGTAAATATCCTCCAGGCAATCGGGGACTAGCTTGACGTCGTTGAGATTCTCCCTTTACTCCGAATACTCAGAGTCATCAGATGATTCATCACTACCTATCTCTAACGTGCTTTCTTCAGAAGACTCATCCTCCAAATCAGAACTTTCCTCCCAACCAAAGCCTTCTTCGTTCTGCATAATCTGATTGGCGGCTTGGGTTGGTTGTTGAAGTTGTTGCGCGTTTGCCTGGCCCTGAGTCTGGGCCTGAGAGCCCCTGAACACCGTCTGGTTCAAAATGCCCGTGTTTTGAGGCTGAGGGGAATTGGGCACGAGTGGCACTACATAGCCAAATTGTGTGATGGCGGCATTGATGTCCAGGATAGTTCTATCTGCGTCATACTGTGCCAATAGTCTTTGATGGATATCCGTCGTATGATCTACATGCATGAAGTCGAACGAAAAAAGATACATTCGTGCGCGCTGGACTGCGGCATAACCAGGATCCTGCATGTTGAACCGCGTGAGGAAACTTGCGTAGTCGTCCACTGCGAGCATTAGAGTTAGCAATTCATCGTTTAGGGAAGAAAAGGTACCGATGTTACATACCGCAATCGCGCCTGGACATTTGTACCTTGCAATCGATGCAATCGAGACACTTCGGATCTCCGTAGGTGTAAGGACGAGGGTCGTCTATGCCGTGAAGTATAACCTCACACTGAAGACCGTTGTTGCGAAGTAAGTAGTAGGGGTCACAACGCTCGGTCTGGCCATACGGCTGGGTGTGCCCGCAGCGCATGACCTTCTTGGCCCATATCTGACACATCTTCGAATGTTGAGGAAGATATCTTGATAAGAAGGAATAATTGCGATGTCAGAGTTGTATACCTAAGGTCTCTGTTAAATCTTTTCGAGGGACAACCTCCAAGGTTTATATAGAAAAAGAATAAGAAGGGACAACGTATGAGAAAGGACTCAACATGGTCTTGTGGGGCACAGGAACCCTGAAATTGGAAGGGAACCTAGTTCTATGTCGATACTAGGATCGGATGATTGGTTTGCTTTTCAACTTACACTGTATTCGTTGGTCCGATGTATGGACGCTAGGTGACCATGACCAGTTGTCGATATTATTGGATGTATACACGGAGTGACCAAGGGGCTGGAATGGATTGAAGATATGCTTGCACTTTTACTCGTCGAAGGAGTTTGTTAGTTAACGTAAAAGGGTTAGAGAGGATTAAGTTTGAAGTAGCGCTAATTGTATCATTTATCTGTGTATATGCCTAGTCTAATAGAGGCTTCTCTAGAGTGGGTTGAGTTGATAAAATGATTCATTTAACTACTTGAGGAAAGCCTAAGCTGTATTCAAATGGCTCCTATGAATTATGTTGGTGTCCAGGAGGTACTCCAATCCCAAAAGACTGATGCTTGGCTCATCAACATATTCGACACATAAACCTATCGTATCTTGTGGTGCTTGCTGTTTGATGAACGCTGCCTATGAGATCAGATAATGACAGTTATTTATGTTGGTATCGTAGTATCTATTATACTTGCGATAAAGCCTTATTTCCAAGGACAAGCCTACTACATGGTACGACAACATGAGAGCATATTCTGGTGTGATAAGTAAGAGGTGGTTACCTCGTAGTTATCTTGAGTCTTGTATTCAAATTAGAAACCTCATTCAACTAGAAAATATGCTGAATACAGCTACAAGAGAATTTACGCTGCCGAATGCTTTTCACAAGCTGGCAACAACAATCAGCATGATTATTGGCGAGGCCCTTTCAGCTTCACATCGATTATCACATAATCATGTTTGAGGAGGCTTAGAGTAGTAACAAACATTTTTACATTAAAGAGTCGACTTGTGACTTGGAATGTGCCTTGGCCGGAACCAAACGTTAGTAATTACTACCGCGCGGTGACCCACTTCGGACCGAAGTGGGCACCATTCAGCGCACCAGTTCGGCAGGGCACTCGGATGACAATGAGTCAGAACTTCGAAAGTGGAGCTAGCACGGAAGTCACAGTCCGCAAATGGACGGAATGCACCGCAATCAAACATATCTTAGTTCAGGTAGAGAGATTTAATACTAGCAAACAAATTAAAAAATTCAATCGATTCTAGGTTTGAGAGATTTTTCAACTTTTGTGGGATTATCTAATACGCATGACCAGTGCATGGCGGAGACGTAGAGTACTCATTCGGTCCCATTCCCTGTGTACCTATGAGTGCTTCAAATCATATATTTCTACTTATAATCCAAGATATTCATCCTCGCGTGAGGAGTTTAAGACGTAGGTAGGTACCTAGGTATGCTGAAGCAACAGGTCCTTTCGTCTTAAGACCTGTACTTACTAAGTAGAGCACTGTGGTATGGTAGGCTTCTCACATGTCGTCATTTTGACAGCAGTTGCACGATCTCCTACCTTGCATGGATGGTATCCTCTACTCTGATATCTGCGTATCTCCTGGAATCGCAGGGAATGTGTTCTGCTAGTGGCTATAACCCCACAACATGTGACGGAATTAAGTAACACTAGATAGTCAAGCTGAGAAACCATATCTAAGGTATTTCAAAGAAGGTAATGGTGGGTGGTATACCTGTCTTGGCTAAGTTTGGCGTGCTTAGTCCCGTTGGAGATGCATCTCCATTGTTGGTATCGCACCATACGGAGAAAGGATGATGAATGTGCGGGGTGCGACATTGCGTTGGATAACATCATAGAACCATTATCAAGCAGAGGAAGATAAATAATGGGCATGTTGGCAGGCCATAGGTATATTTCTAATTAAAAATAGATTCTGTCAATTGAAATAAGTGAACGCACACAAAATGGCACCCTCAGTTGCAGACGTATTACCAAGCGCATCTGAATTGAAGGAGAAGGCGGAGCAAAAGCTCAACCGTGCCTATGACGAAGCTCAACACTCGGCATACAAGTACACTCATTACTTGCCGGTGTATGATGAGACGACAACATTTCCACCAACCGAGCCCTTCGAGTTCTCCGACAAGGGTCTCTTAGCAGACAAAGCCAAGCCTCATCTCCTTGGACTCAATGACCCCAACGTAGTCGTTACCAAGCTGACTCCTCGAGTCGGCACTGAGATCACCGGTCTCCAGCTTTCCGAATTGACAGATGAGCAGAAGAATGAATTGGCTTTGTTGATTGCTGAGAGGGGCGTTGTGGTGTTCCGAGGGCAGAACTTCAAGGATATCGGGGTTGAGAAGCAAAAGGAATTTGGCCGATACTTCGGTCGCCTACATGTTCATGTAAGTAATTGATGTATAAAAATTGCTTTGACCTTTTGCTAATCCGCGAACAGCCCGTTGGAGCTCATGTTGAAGGCGCAATTGAATTCCATAATATCTACCTCGGCTCCGATAACCTCTACCGTAACCAGCGTCTGAGCGAGAAACTAACTACCACTGGGTACCATTCGGATGTTTCGTACGAGCATCAGCCTCCAGGAATCACACTTCTCACTTTACTTGCTGTGCCGTCAACGGGTGGTGATACGGCGTGGACTTCCCAAGTCGCGGCGTACGAACGGCTCTCGGAGCCGCTGAAGGCATTCTTGGAGGGACTGCGGGCCGAACACAGCGGGTTTCCACAGGCTGAAAATGCCCGTCGCGACAAGCATTTCGTAAGGCGTGAACCCGTCAGGTCATACCATCCCGTAGTTCGGGTACACCCAGTAAGTCAGCGTGCAATGCATCGTATCCCGACTCTGAATCTAACATTACTCTTCTAGGTCACTGGTCAAAAGGCGCTCTTCGTGAACCCGGGCTTCACCAAGAAGATCGTAGGTCTAAAGACTGAGGAGTCCGATGCGATTCTCAAATTGCTCTTCAAGGTTCGCATCCCCAATTGACCCCCCAGTACTCTGCTGGGCTAATTGTATGGAATAGCATATTTCTCAGAGCGCGGATGTCCAGGTCCGCGTGAAATGGGATGACCAGACGGTATCGCTCTGGGATAACAGGGTGACGGCTCACACTGCGATATCGGACTACGATGTGCACAATGAGGAAGAGGGCTTGCGCCACGGCTTCCGCATCACCACCCTCGGCGAACGCCCCGTCGGCGTTAACGGGCTTGAAACCGTTTGGTAAGCGTAGATTGGTCGCTCAATTCTTAGCTTCGTATTTGATGAATCGAATAATATTTCAATTAAGAATAAAGATCCTCTATGTATCCATAATTAATAGCACTGAGCTTCTATGTTTTTTCTCTGAATTCCCAGGCTGTTCTTCCAAAATACCTCCTGTTGTTGTCAGGTAGGCTATGCTTCTAAATCCCGCGCGCCGACACGAGACACGTATCCGGTCCCGCTGACTCATCGCAGATCATATATAAACCATTCGTTTTTCCACGTTGTTCTATTTATATATCCCATTTTATCTTTTTCCACAAATATTTTTCGAACTAAGCTCTTTTCCATTAATCTAATTCGGTATCGCGCTCTCCTCCGTCGCAGTCATAGAAACAGTCGTCGCCGACGTTCCATACGGCCCGGTCAAGGTGCAAGTAAGAGGGTTGAATTTGCCCTTCTGGTAGCAGAACATGACCGAAGCCGGGTCGCTCGGTTCGCTCGGGTCCATCTTGACGTAATGTGTGGCTTCCAAGCCCGATCTATAAACAACGCGCGTATTAGCAACAAACCAATGTTACACGCTTACTAAGGGATGAGAGACAATGGGAGGTGGGGGCTAGAGCTGAAAGCTCCGAAGGGATTTTAGGTGCTCACCCGTTGGCATTCAGTTGCTCCCAGAACTCGACGCGGAAGTTCGTCGTGCTGGTCCAGCCGTCTGTCGGTAGGCGGAATTGCACTGTTGAGTTGGCGCATGCGGTCCAGCTTGTCGGAGCTGGGTCGGTGCCGGAGGGCCAGTTCACGCTACATGTTGTGCTAAGAGTGGCGCCGGTGGTTGACGAAGGGTCCGGGTAAGTTAGCCCGACATTGACATAGGAGTCGACATTTTCGTCCCCGTAAACACCGGAATATGGAAAGATAGCGTCCAGGCTAGTGAGGACGAAATCGGGGTAGTCTCGGGTCTGGAGGGGGGCAGCCAGAGAAAGAGACAGGAGCGGGAGGAGAGAGGTTATAACGGTTTGGCCGTGCATCTTGCGAGATAGTAGATGGCGTCGGTGGATGCGATATGTCGGTTAAAACTGGAGAAGTAGGATCTGAAAACTTGCTCGTGAACCTGGAGTTGAATTGCACTGGAACGAAAGGAATAGAAACAGTCTTTGTCCTCGATGATTCATCCTACTTATACTCGAAAATCGGATCTGGAGGCCTTTGTACGGAAACGTGACGGCTTCCAAGCTGTCAGCCCATCATCTCGAATTCCAACCACTGATTATCGTTTCACGAATTTCTGCCTGTGGCTCTCTAAGCGGAATCAATACGCGAACCCGTATTGCTCGTCCGTGGATTTCCTGGCCCGCGGATTTCCAGCCTATTCCAATACGGGGCGTCTGATGACGTCGCTGACCAATACGCGAAAGGCGCCACATGGCTGCTGAGATGAGGTGAGGTGGCGGAGCCGGAGCTGAAGACCCATGCTCGTGACAATTATCGTATCCCGGTCCATACATTGCCTTCTGGAACAGCTGAAAAGCTTCCTTGACCTTCTTATTGGTCTATATGGGCTGATAGTAACATAGACTAGGTAGACGACACATCGATGAGCGCTATTTGGGACGCCGCATTGGGCACTTTAAAAGTTGGGAGGTTGGTCCTCAGTTATCGATACCCCTGTTATGGAGGCTCTTCCGCAGGTAACTCACGATTCATATAGGTACGTATTACCATTCGCTAATGTGCTATTGAAAATTGAATTGTGAAGCAAAGGGCTATCTCTTTAGCCGAGAGCTCAAGTCGAACTTGAACTTGCCTCAGTATAGAGCTAGCTACAATAGAGATACTGGAATTTGTAGATGACGACACATAATTGACGGGGTTATAGTCGATGCGTCAGAGTCATTACTGTAAAGGCTGTCCTCACCGTCTGTTCCTGCGTCGTTTCGAACATAGATACTCAAACCTGTTAAGCCCGTCAAGTCTTGCTCGTCCTGCTCCGCGATCTCGAAATCATGTTTAATGTACTCCTTCCACATTTCTCGGGTCCGAGGAGATTCAGCATCGAAAGGAAATGGGAATGACCTGTATGATTAGCGTCAGGGAGTGTGGTAACTTATAATGTATGTTGAATTGGAGTGATATAACGTACTGATTTTCGTTTAGAACCATACTATCGCCATTCCCAATGATGATAGCCGGTCTCCCAATGTCTGCTATGATCTGTCGCACGGGAGCACCCGGGAAACAAAAGAACACAACGGCGTCAGAGTCGATCTTGCTGAAGCCACCGGCCCCGTGTTCGCCGATGACTTTCATCCCAAGACCTCCCAAGTAGCGCTTGCTTGAGTGGCTATAAGCGGGATCCTGAGCAAAGATCTCCATATTCTTGCCCGACTCTACACTAAGAATAGTTGCTATGGTCAAAGCAGCGGCATGTTGGTTTAAGCTAGCTTTCAAGCTGTGATCTGCGAATTCTGTGTCATATTCCGAATACACGTCATGTTCAGGTAGAGGGGTTATATCCCCTAAACCAAAACATAGAACCTTCGTAATAGTCTTTGAGCGCCTGTAAATTGCGAGATTGTCTTTGAGCAAAGTGCAGCTCCAACTCCTCTTCCACCGCGCCATGGCGTCCACGAAATGCCGATGTGGGCATCTGTGCTCAGCATGAAGGAAGTTCATGTATGTTTGATTCTCCCATTCAATAAAATACGAATAATAGGGTGATTCCGTTGGAGGAATGCCTTTTGACAATACGTTATCAGGACCCTGCTGGAATAAGTCCCAGTAATGCTGAAATTTGATGCGTGGTTTCCTAATTCATCCACATAGGGCGTTATCAGTTTCATATACAAGTTGGGATCTTCGTTTAGGGGTTTGTACCATATAGGATTGACGATACCATGCATAGGATTTTCAATAGAGATTACCACTCCATCGATGCGACGAATAGTAAACGCTTTTACCGTTCGATAATTAGCAAGCTCCCTTTCAATCTGTTCGAGATCGTAGCGCCTCCAGAGCTTCGCGCCACGTCGATACCATTCTATTGCACTCTGAGTAGTCTCGACAATCTTGGACGTGACAACATGGGGTAGTGGCTCAAGGGGTAGTGGCTCGACATTGGGGGGTTCATCTTGCTTATCGCGCGCGCATGCCCCCAAATGAGGCTTACAGACTAAGCTTGACACTGAGCTTAAGGTCCTTTTAAGTTCCGACTTCGACATTAGGATGAGGATATGATTCAAAGGGGTAGTATGATTTTGGTATCTGTTTTTGGATAGGATGACATTCGAGCGGACCGTCTCGAGAGCCTGCAATGACTTAGTCCTTAAATATAATGTAAAGAAGTAGGCTGCTTCAAGAGGCAAACATGGGTTGCGATATTCGCATCTGGTGTCTCATTGAGGCTGCGTCACTTTCTACTAGACATACAACAGCTGACGTGGTGCAT
The DNA here is from genome assembly GCA_022496965.1 of Annulohypoxylon nitens. Classification (NCBI taxonomy): domain Eukaryota; kingdom Fungi; phylum Ascomycota; class Sordariomycetes; order Xylariales; family Hypoxylaceae; genus Annulohypoxylon; species Annulohypoxylon nitens. The sequence continues at coordinate 656,162 of MU386634.1, forward strand.
CTCAAATACCGATTCGACCCTTCCACAAGGCTCCAATAGCCTGCCGTGTTTTGATACTACCACGTTGCTGGCCCGAACGTCTCACCCTCCGCTACTGTTTTGAGCCAAGCTGTGCCTGTCGCATCCTGTTCGTCGTTAGCAATCTTACAGGCCCAAGAGGTGACAAACACCTGATTAAGCTCATCATGCACTTACAACAGTATTGTACACATCTACGTTACCCCACCATTGAGGAATGGTAACTCCTGACATCGTGATCGCAAAGAAGATGACAATGGTCGACAAGATGAGGCCCGCGTCTAGCGCTGCAGCCGTGACGTAGTTGTATGTGCGCCACCATCCGTTGAACTTCTTTCGTATGCCGTAGTTGAAGACCAAACCCCAAAATGCCCAAGTCGAAAAACTGATCGGGGTAGCAGGCGGGAGCCAAGCCATGGCCCCAAATAAAATTGGTGCGTTCAGGTGGCGGGCGAGACCAATCTTCATCTTGCGACCGAGAACCCATAATATGACTGGAGTTACAGCTCCAATGAGCCAAAACCAGTTGAAATTCACGTACATCGATCCGGGCCCAAACATGCGCTCTGGCCCAAGAACACCCCAAACGATGCTAGACGAGAAGAATGCTCGCCCATTGGGGCAGGTGAAATGGCTTGGTTGGTTGCTGTAGCATTGTTAGCTTACAAGTCGGTATTGGCGAGAAGTAACATGACCGACCTAGAACAAACATCGGGAATGGCTCCTAAAGTCCAATTCATCACGGCAATCTGCACAAAGACGGCCCATATGCTCGCAACGACTTGACACCAGAAAGTCACCCGAGGGGGTACTTTCATATAATGAGCCAACTTCAAGTCGGAAGTCTATTTCTTGTTAGTGATTTGAGCAATAGACCATGAGCTGCATCTGCATTATGAGCCCAAATGAAATAATTCACATACTATCAACGTATTAGCTTCTGCGTAAGCGATGTTTGCGGGACGGAGTCATACGTACCATAAGTCTGAGCTTGTCCTAAGGTAATTGTGCTGAAGACTTTGAAAATCATCACTCCGATGGGTCGGCCTGGGAATATAAACCCAGCTATGAAAGGCGATATGACGTTTAAGGACAACATAATGTTCGAAACCGCCATGATCATGCACGTGGGAATAACAAAAACAAATGCGATAATAATAGAAATGAAAAATCCCCACCACGGCAATTGAGAATCGTAACCTAGCACAGTCCCGAGTCCTAGCGCGAGCGAGAACAGGAAAAGGGCCATATACCACCATTCAGGGGCCTCGTCATATTTCTTTATGAGTTTGAGATGTATGTCGGGTTCTTGATTGCGGGCAGCTTTATAACGATACCAAATCTCTTTCCCGTGAAAAAGTCCGACGTGGACGAGCGAGGCCATTAATGCGGCAAAGGAAAGCCCATAGTTGAGAGCTAGGGTCGGAGATAAAAATAGCGGCGAGTAATTACGGTACTTTTCTATGTCGAGTGTGAAATCATCCCCGAGAATATTCCTTACGGTATATGCTTGCTGAGTGTTGTCGTAGGTTTGTGACGTTACCATAGGAAGATACTCGGAATAACTATCAGCAAGTTAGAAATCATATCAACCTGTGCAAATATTGCGACCGTAGTAAAATATGGAGGTGAAATAGACATACAGGGCTCCGGTGTACACAATTCCGATCGTGGCAATCATAACAAAAATGAAGAGGCCAATTAGAGTATTGACGTGGGCTTCTGTCGGGGCCAGTAGCGGGTCGTATAGGTACGCGGAAACGTAAGTCCAGTCGAACGTGATGGGGATGAGACTGAGCCCCGTATAGCCACCGAAGAGTTGATTAAGGACAACATTATCCGGTTTAATCCAGGTGATGAAGGCGAACACACTGAGACCCTGCCAAAGTACAGCTGGGATCCAATAATATACGAACATACCTCCGGTCACCAGGAAAAAGTATCGATAACGGCTAATAGTCCATCCGTTGGAGGTACTGCCATCACTTTTACTCTTGTCGTGAAGGGCGTAGAAAAGCGACGTGTATGAGAATTGAGTTGGCCAAAGCATGGCTGCAGGGTAGACGAGAAAGCGCCTAAAGAGTCCAGACAATGAAATGCCCATGAGTTGAGAGCTTAGTGTAAAGATGAAGGCGAAACCCCAGCCGAGGTTGATGTCATAAAATGGCTTTCCCTGGAGCGCAAGCAGCGCATCTGTCGAATATGCATACGCTATCGAGACATTTGACATGATGGTGATGACGACATGTTCCTTGATTGTGAATGGTCCAGTATTCAGTGTCCACTGTAGTCCAAACGTATTGAACACCCTCGTAGGCATAATTTTGGCCCAGAGATTCGCAACTGGGTAGGACACGAGCACGACCACCAATGCCGGAAAATTCACCAATGGGCTTCGCATGCTCAATAACATGTTCAGGCCACTGCCGGCGGTGACGAAGATCATACCCAATATCCATGCCCTCACGGTGCAAGCGACCTCTCCTCCATCGGTATTGCGGACGGCAGCGCGCACTTCTTCATAAGGCGAGTCTTCGGTGAATAGCAGGTCGGTCTCGGCGATCTCTTTATCGTCTCCATGTTCGAGCGCAGACTTGACAGCATCGAGCTTTTCTTGAGGAAGATTTGGATCCCACTGATGGTTGTGCTGAATCTTGTCGAGATCTGCGATCGCAGTAGCCACGTCTATTTGGGGGAGCTTCTCATCGGATGAACTAGGTGTTGCATTTCCGACTGGATTAGGGCTGATCTCTGAAGTGGTCGTAGCTGAGACATCAGCTCCCTTCAACGAAAACCCCATAGTGACTAGTCAGTCTTCATTCGCCGTAGAGAGCTCAGCTGTAAACCTTGGAAGCTTGGGAATCATATGCTCGCCAAGGGCGATCAAAGAGAAAGACCAGTTACGGTGGTTTTATCTCTTCTATTTCCAATGGATCGATATACCTAGATCCTAGGTATTTTTCGATGGCTTCATTTCCGGGAACAACCTATCAGAGCATGGCCACTAGCCGATGAATTGGTGATCGTCATGCTACCGAAGGTACTCCGCACCCTGAAAAGCCATGTACACCCCGCGCAATTCGTGCAGTCTTTGCCAGCCCCCCATCATGGTTTCGACCTTCCCAAAGCAACAAGCACGGTCGAACGCGTGGCCAAGAGCGGGAGGCAATACGCCTCAAAGCTTAAGACTTGACCTAAAACGGGCCAAGCCCGGCTTCTGGCATTCAATAAGCCATTGTCTTTTCGGCAGCTGTACCCCCCCCTAAGAAGCCCAAGACCCATCGAATCACCACCAAATACAACGTAGTAGATAAGAGGGATAAGTGAGACATTCCGACAAGCCCTGGGCCCTGGCTCGGAGGAAGATACTAGGTACGACTAGGTGTACATAAAGAGGTGAGCTTATCGTATCCACTTCTCCAATTGGAATTTCGGGTCCCCTGTCATTCTATAGATAAGAATAATATGGCGTCTTTAGGTAAACACAAGCTTCCCGGGCTTATATTGGTGTGTTACTCGATATCCTGTTTGGATAACGCAAAATGATTCGTGGCAAAATCGTGGTAAAATCAGGGATTGTTGGGTTTACGAGACTAGAACATGCTTGGATTGCAGCCTTTTATCAACTGCGATAAACGTTTTCGACGGGTATTGCCGGTTATTGAAGTCGTAATGAGATGATAAGTGAATGTTGATATCTTACGGTGGGATGCCATAATTTAGTGACAAAAAACATTGATAGGTTTTGTTAAGCACCTAAGTATGAGTGCCTAGGACCTACTACTTGGTAGGCTAAAGAAAATGTGTCTGTGTTGCAGAATAGAAGCCGGACAGGGGTGCGCTCTCGAAGGATTCAAGGTTTCTCAGCTCGTCGTGCGTACAAGGCTGATAAACTGAAAAATGATTGGATTCGGAGTTGCTGTGAGAGGTTACATATGCACACGTCTCATTATGAATCGTGATCTGCCGAACTCAGAGCCTTCTCTGATCAACCTTCGTCTCGAATAGTCTAATGCGCGATTAAGATTGGTCATCACCATTCAACACGATGTCGTACCAGATCATATTTTCGCCATCAAAAGAGTCCTATCGTGGGATCATGTCCGTATTCTTAGCGGGAATCACTACCAAGACAGACGAACGAGACTGGCGTGAGGTCCTAAGTGAATCTCTCTTGGACTTGCCCCTCACTGTGATCAATCCGTATCGGCCGGATTGGGACTCAAGCTGGCGAGAGGATATTACATGCGGACCATTTAAGGAGCAGGTAGAATGGGAACTTGAAAAACAAGATAGCGCTGATATAATCGTTTTCTACTTCCACCCAGCGACCGAAGCCCCTATTAGCCTACTAGAGCTCGGGCTTTGCACAAGAACCCCCCGAAAGGCCATCGTCGTGTGTCCCGAAGGATATAAAAAGAGAGGAAATGTCCAGATCGTGTGTCAGAAATACGGGCTTGAAACAGTTGAAAGTCTTGATGCGTTGAGACCAGCTATTGAGAAAAGAATGCCACAATCTTGACTGAAATTCCGGTAACACGATGACGCCAGAGCTGGTATTACCACTTGGTATTGGCTTGAGGATATCCTTGTTCCCGACAAGCAATTGCAATCCGCGACTTGATTGTGGCTTGAAGATGTAAGCTGCGAAGACGTCAATGGCTCTGATGTCAATTACAATTTACAATTCTAAGAAAAGGAAAAGAAGGAAATCTAACTTGGAACTCGGAAGCAAGTACGGAAAGGGGACCCCTGGTTGGGTTCCGGCGGGTTGGAGCGAACGGACCGGGGTTTCTCCGCTTCTATTTGTTAGACATACACCCTTGTTTGAGAAAAGAAAAAGAAACACAGAAGGACCGTCGATCTATCGGTGGAGCAACCAGCTTTAACTTCACTTCAACACAATCTCAATCTATCCAGATTCCACTGCTTAATAACAAAAGTTTTTTCAGTTTTAAACTGCTTGTAGTGCCAAACATTCCGATGCTTTGATAGTTGCTTCATCAGATGTTTTATGTGCTAAAGAAACCCTAAAAATGACAGCAAACCACAATCTCTTACCAGGCACTTGGATCAGATTGCTAACCTTGCAGCTTCGCCGGTTGTCTTCCCGCATGTAACCTCTAGGGCTACCCGTACCACCATCCTTTCCAAGCCGCATCGAGTACGCCATTGCGCAATTAGGAACGCTAGGAGAAGAGTGTGTTATTTCCCTCAGGCTCTCGAACTAGTCATAATCAATGCTCGATGCCTTCGTTATTTATTGGTCTTTGGAGAACCACGGCAATGCGTTCAAGAAGTTGTTGAAGTAATCGTCAATAGATCCGTCTACGCAAACCTACGAATTCTTAGCACGTGATGAACCCTTTTCAACATACGATAGGAGGATACATACCGTCTTTATATTGCCTTCATAGTGCTTACGGATCGCCTTCATGTTCTCAACGTACTCGTCAAATCGCTTCTCAAACTTAGCATCGTCATCAGTCTCTTCTCTACGACGTTTTAGGTACCGGCATCTTGCGGTCTCTCGTGCGCATTCGAGGATGATAACTCCGTTCGGCTTGCCCATCTAGAGACGGTGTTATATCAGCATATCTATTACTTGGAACTCGGTATCACTGGTCGCGAAAAGCTTACTCTCTCCTCGAATGCCAATGCTGTCTCCATATTGCGCGGAAACCCATCAATCAACCAAGCCACGGTGATACCATCTACGCCCGGGCCCTGCCTTATGTGTATCTCGGACCATAGCACCGGGATGAGCAAGCCGGCAGGTACTAATTTATTGTCAAGTATGTGCTTACGGATCATTGCGCGAGTAGAGCCTATGTTGTTGTAAGGGCCGTTAGGTGAAGTGAGTTCGCGCAGATAATCTCCAACAGAGAGATGATAGAATATGTTACCAATTTTTGTACGAGAATTGACGACAGCCCTACAAATAGTCCCCTTGCCGCTGCCCGGAGGTCCAAGGACGAAGACAATGTCACAGTTGCGCAATTGAGAAGAACTTTCCATCTTGGATGCTTAAACAATATCACTTGTCGTTTCGCTAGGGAGCTTGAATGGGGGCTTGCCAGATTTGCATGCTAGGCATGAGACTATAAATGCGATGTACGGACCGTATGATAGGTACAGAATCAGCTTTACGGGTTTGCCATGATTGACTATGATACTCCGGCTAAGTTTTCGGCTTGTCTTAGACTTGCATTAAGACAAGCGGCAAGTAGTAGGTTATGATAACCTATAGAGTCGTTCTTAGATGCCCTTAGAAGCAAAAGGCAAAACTTTGGGTAGCAAGCAGATGAAAACCGGTTTGCTCAGTCTGTGCTATCGGCAGGTTCATTAAAAGACCGGTTGGAGAATGGACTGATTGTCCATATGTATGTTACATCATCTAAGCTGCGCCTGATATGTCTATAAAGTAGCTGACCTTGTACACAATTAAGGGATGAAAGAGTACATCTTTCGACATTCATTTCTAAGGGAGTCTCAAGACTGCCATGTCCTTCCTATGAAGACACTTTTACTCACCTTCCATATCTTACAGATCAATTTCTCCAACCTTCCTCTTGACATAAGATAGAAAGGCAGGCAAACATCAGTTATGCTATTCACCACCCTCCGCTCAAACTGGGTTATGCTCACGGCGGTGGTTTACATCGGTGCGATCAGCATCGGACTTTACTTCGTGTATTCGAAGTACCGCGGCTACAACGCCACTAAGCCAATATCCGTCAATTATCATTTCACCCGAAAATGTAACAAGACGTGTGCATTCTGCTTCCATACTGACAAGACCTCATATGTTGCTTCAGAGAAGGATATGAAGCGAGGACTTCGCCTCCTTAGTGAAGCTGGAATGCGCAAGATCAACTTCGCCGGTGGCGAGCCGTTCCTCTACCCCCGCGAGCTGGGAATGTTATGTCGTTTCTGCAAAGAAGAGCTTGGCCTCGAGAGCGTTAGCATAATTAGCAACGGAACCAAGATCACCAAGAAGTGGATGGACCAGCATGGTCAATGGGTCGATGTCTTAGGTGTGAGTTGTGACAGCTTCGATGAGAAAACAAACATCGCCATTGGTCGCGGCACCGGTGAGAACGTTAAACAACTGTTCCGCGTCCGCGACTGGTGTCGTCAACTCGGCATTAAGTTCAAGCTGAACACAGTAGTCTGTACACACAACTGGCGAGAGGACATGGCAGACATAGTGCAAGAACTGGACCCATTCCGATGGAAGGTCTTTCAAGTATTGTACGTAGAAGGGGAGAACGACGCGAACGGAACGGACGGTGGTCTCAGTAGACGAAAGAGAGACGCAAAGGAACTTCTCATATCGGAAGGTCAATTTCAGACCTTCTGTGATAAGCACAAACACCTCAACTGTTTTATAGCCGAACCTAACTCGCTAATGGCGTCAAGCTATCTCATCCTGGATGAATCTCTCTGCTTCTTGGACAAAGGTGCTGGTGTTGAGAAGCAGTCGCGATCGATACTGGAAGTTGGAGTGCAAAAAGCACTAAGCGAAGTTCGTTGGGACCAGGAAGCGTTCAGTGAGCGTGGTGGACTGTACGAGTGGACGAAGGATGTAATCAGGGACGGAGGCACGGGAGGCGGCTGTGGGTCATCTTTTGTTAACAAGGAATCGTTGAAATGGTAAATGCGTCTAGACGAACGACCTCACAGCATCGTCCTAGTAAATATTGTGGTCTCGCGGTTATTGAAAGATTTATTCTTACCACCTGCTACAGTATATCAACGATAACAGTCGTGACTTACCTTTGCAATTGGAAGGTGGGGAACTATCACTGGCAGGCAGCTGCTTTGAGGACTGTCAGTACAGTTATTTTAGACAGTCTATGCGACAACATTGTCAACGATACCACATTATGTACCATGTACCTAAAAATCAACCCACACATGCACTCAGTGTACAGTGCAATAAGTCACAGACCACTCAAAAACCTATACCATCCATCTCAATCGTTTAGTACATCTAGCAGAAACCGAGAACACACAGTGAACTTTCCTTCAGCAACCACCCAAAACTAGTGCACAGTCTCGAGCTTTTTTTTTTATTACCGCACCAGTTTCTAATCACAAGAGAGCTTTTCACCCAGATCCTAACATATATAAACGGTAAGTGTTATTTCTTTCTTCGTCTCTTTTTCATCACATTCCCAAAGCATTTCATCACCTCCATTTTACAAACCGCTCACCACATCCCCAGAACAGTTCATCAATTGATAATAGATGGATCAAGCTACTGCAATCAATCAAGAAACACAAGCTCCCCAGACACAAGCTCTTCAGACGCAAGTTACCCAGACAGAAGCGCCCGAGATGGCCCTGAAAGCAACTGCTGCTGCGCTTAAGCGCATTGCCTCCAACGTCGAGGTCGAACGCAAGTTCAACCCTGGACCCAAGTTCTTTGCCCTCTTCAACAACAACACTCCCAACCTACGGGAGCCCCCCTTCACCCTCAGCAAGCACCCAAGCCAGCTCATCCGTGACACATACTACGACACGGCAGATGGTCACCTCGAGAAGATGGGTGTGTGGGTTCGACAGCGCTCTATCAACCCACTATCGCTGAATTCTACTACATTAATCAACGGAACGGCAGACCGCGCGGGTTCAGAGTGGAACGCAAAGGTCCGTATCGGAGGTCACTACAGCAATTCTCAATTCATTGAGTACGACGGTCTTTCCGACGTCTCACGCGAGGTCTTGCGTGCCTCCGAAGAGAAGATCAAGATGGAGGACTTGTCTGTTGCTTCGGATCTGAACACTCGACGATCGGAGTGGGAGGTTACTCACATGGGAGAGAGAAAGATTCCTCCCGCAAAACTTACTATCGTCGTGGACGATGTCATTGAGGCCGAGCCCAAGGCTGTGGAGGACGGAACCGACAAAGCCACCTTCAACCATGTCGTCGGTGAGGTCGAATTCTTCCAAGAGTTCGTCACCGAGGATAAGGACGAAGCGGACCACAAGGCGCTTAGCAAGGAGGTCGGCGCGCAGCGTATGAATGAATTGGAGGCATTCATGTTGTGCTACCCCGAACTCTTCTCCGTGGATCCGAAGCCAATTGGCAAGCTCTCTGCATACGAAACTTGGAGGGCCAAGCACAACTAGGTGGGAGATTTATGGATGAGGATTGGGAATTTGGCATTGGGCATTGGGCGTTAGGCATTGGGGTTTGAGGATTGAGGATTTCACGGTCTACTTGAGGGACCATCACGCCACGGAGTTCAGCAGAAGGGACGTACAGATAATCAGAGAGAACGGTCCTCAGAATTGATCCCACGGGTGGCTACGGAAACTAATCTTGAGAATGCTGTGAAATGTTATTAATGCTATGTGAACTTGTAGAATGGATCAGCAGATATTTTGCGGTCTTCCTTAAGATTAATGATTGTACTGATGTGGTGAAAGAACGAGTCTGGAGTTCGGACTAGCTGTCGTCGCTACTTCCAAGGATGTCGGCTCGACCCTTCCCATGTACCCATGTACCGATTGAATCTGGGGTTTATCCGTGACTGACCCACTTCATCTTATTTCACGCCGGGGCGTCTATCTAATCCCCCGCCTGTTCAAGCAAACGCTTTAGTCCATCCTGCACCTTAAATGGCGGGGCTTTAGACATTTTGCCCTTCGATAAATCTGAATTCCTTTGACGTGTCGTTAACGAACACCTTAACGAACATACAATCTTCGATCAGCAGTAATCTGACTTGGTACAGGCAAGCTTTATTTTCTCATCAAAGAATACCTAGTCAGTATTGCTCGTCGGTACCGTTATCGCACAATATCACAATTTCAACCTAGCCCATTATGGACGATCAGTTTAACGGCCGCACAGATGATGATCTGTTTGCTGATGACTTCGAGCCTGTCGAGGCCCAACAAGAAGCGCCGCCGACAGTACCCGACAAAGCAGTGCAGCCAGCAGTTCAGAATGAAACTCAATCTGTGAACTCCGAACAAATCGCCGCTGCGGTTCAGCCTACTCCCGCGCAACATGCGCCTCGCTCCCTAGATCAATCGCGACATGCAGGCGCACAGCCAGCCTCGACTCCCCCGTCGTCGTCGCACCAGCACCAACCCCATCATCAACACCCGCGCAAGCACTCACCCAAGCCAGCGCCCGCAGCCGGAGTAGCCACTCCTCCCGAGTCCCCACAGGACACCCGCCCGAAGACTAGCAGCAGCGGCGGCGGCGACCCCAACACACCTAACTCAACCTCAACCCCCAACCCAAACCCCAACCACCAGCACTCGAGCGCCAAGAAACGCCCAACCTCACCCGCCAAACCCGGTCAAAACACAGCACTAGCCGACCGTCTCGCCTCCGGCGCGAACCCGCGCACCAAACTCACGGACTCCGAGCTAGCAGCGAAGATGGAGCAGATGCGCCTCCTGGCCGCGGAGAAGACACGACGGTTCGAGCAAGCAGAGCGGGATAGCCGATCGCACGCCGCGGCATACGAGAAGGGGATGGAAGAAGCGCGCAAGCGGCGCGCGGAGGACGCCGAGCGCCGCCGTCGCGGGGCCGAGGAGCGTCGCCGCATGGATGAGGAGCGCGCTGCGAACCGCGAGCGCAAGCTCAAGGCTATGGGCGCTAAGGAGGGGGGAAGCTGGGACGAGGGGAAGGCTTTTGAGGAGGAGCGGGATCGACGAGCTGGATTCCGGGGCGCGAATGGGGGGGTGCGTGGTTCGAAGAATATGGGGATGGCTGGAAGTCGGTTCGCTGAACGAGAAGGTGAGGCGGTTCCGAGAGAGTTTGGCTTCGATGATTTTAGAGGACGGGGACGGGGTGGTCGCGGACGAGGTGGTTCGAGAGGTGGTGGACGGGGAGGTCGAGGAGGATTCAACAACGAAGGTCGGCAGTTCACAGCGCAGAACGGAAGCGCGCCTCAGCAACAGAAACCGACTCCGGCTCAGGCCCCTCCCACCGTTGAGGACTTCCCGGCACTACCTACGCCTAAGAAACTCGACACTACAACCAAGGCTCCGGATACGTCCGCCCTTTCGCCCAGCTTGAACTCGCCGCCTATCGGCAAATGGGACGATGAGATGGCGGCTCTCGACGAAAAGGCATAGATAGACTCACACAGTAATGAAGGGTCTTCCGGGGTTCGGCATGGGAATTTGTAGTTTACTGTAAGGTATCGGGGAGCAATCGCACACAGACGGAACGCATTACCACGACGACTATTACACGGCTCAGGCGACGCACACGTCCGCTAAGGCATAACGAGCATTAGAGATACCAAAAGAGAGCATTGAGATCAAATGAAATGAAACCAAATTAAATCAAAATTAAGCACATTTTATGTATTAGTAGAAAATATAGGACTTTTGAGACGTATTTCATGTCCGCCTGTCCAGAGTGATATCATGTCTACTATTTTTGACCATTAGGACCTCAACGCCGAGAACTCCGTTGTATGCATTGGTATGATGATAGCCATATTACCACGCGCCGCGGAAACCGCGCCCGCTTCTGCCACCGTAACCACCGCGTCGAGGTCCTCTCGGTCCTCCCTTCCAGCCATCTCCGTAGCCACCCTCATCCCTCATAGGTCCGTCATCCTGCATCGCGGGACGCGGTCTGCCTCTTAGATCCTTAGGTAACGCATCATAAGTCTTGCGCATCTGCGCGTAGCCAAGATGCATCTTCCCGTAGAAGTGATCAGCGAGCCTTCGATCATTATCAAGCCGCGAGAGGTACGCGCCGCACACATCGCACACCTGGAGCTTCTGGTGGCCGGACGGTCCGCTCGTATCAGCCAGGGTCTTGAGCTCGCGCTCGCGCTCTATCTTCGCCTGCGCCGCCTGCCGCACCTTGAAGAACTCCTCGTACGCCCTGCTCACCTCGCCTAACTCCCCCAACACCTGCACCTCCTGCAGCCCGCAGTTGATCGTGCTGCTTAGGTCTGAGATCGCCTTTAGCAACACGTTCGTCTGCCGGATCTCATCGGGCGTTTTCTCGAGACGCCGTTGCGCGGCGTCGATGCGGCGGTTGCATTCTTCGATGTACTTTTGCAGGTCCCGCGCGTAGTCGATGTCGAAGCCGTATTTTTGGCGCGCGGGCTCGGGGAGCGATTCGTACTCTGTCTTCAGCGGCTCGGCGTGGATCTTGGGACACGGCCCGAGATCTTGCTTTGTGTTTGTGAACAGGTCGTGGGGGCAGGTGCCGACGATGTAGGATCGGCAGACTTTGGGGTCGGTGAGGGAGACTTGTGAGGCGCGAGAGGTTTGGGGGCCACCCATAAGCTGCTCTGGGAGGATGTTAGCGGTATGAGGTGAAAATTGGGGAGGCTGAAGCTTTACCTAGCAGCTTTCTCTGTTCCGCCGCCATTTTGTATTCCGAGAGATAGTAGTAATCCTTATAGATTTGTTATATTTCTATTTTAACAACAATATTGTGACAATTTTGCAAGCTGATAGCAGGTTCTTTCGAGGGCGTGCGCGTTTTGATGATGAAGGTTAAAAAGTTGAAGTTGGTTGACAAGGCTGAATCAATTGATAAGCTCAATTGATTAGAAGTTTGAACCAAAAAGTTGAAATTTGCGGGGACCAATTAGGCTCCTTCCAGGTCTCTCTAGCGTCGCAACTGCATTGGTTGGAGGGCTCTGCAGGGGACCCCGGGGAAATCCAGGGGTGAAAGCGTAAAAGTTGGGACCCTTCCGCCGCTAAAGCTTCGCCTGAAATTGTTGGCAGTTGCAAGGTTCCACGTAGCTGGAATCTGACACTACAGCACCTCGTATCCAATAATCGACGTATCACAAACGCTTCTCTTTTCTTACATCTTCAACTTTTAATAAGTCATCACCCAGAAAATAGAAAAGGTCGTCCTGATGGACCAAAGACGGCCACGATGCGTCATTTCTTTTCTTATTTGATACCCCTTTCGATTCTGTTTTGGAGCGTTGTTGTAGCTTCCGACTATTACGAACAGTTAACTCTTAAACCGTTGCCTCAATCCGCCCTCCTCGCTAGTTTCAATTTCAGATCCAATACTAGCTTGTCGCAATTCGAAGCGCACAATTTTCGATACTTTCCGAGGTCCCTGGGACAGGTAATACAGCATGTTGGAACGAAAGAATTGCATTTGAGGTTCAGTTTGGGACGATGGGACGCGGAAAGCTGGGGAGCCAGACCGTGGGACGGAACCAAGGAGGGGGGAACAGGTGTTGAGCTATGGGCATGGTTAGAAGCAGAGACTGACGAAGAGTATGTTGCCCCGAGTTGATTCTTTTAACAACATACTAACGGTGTCTATTAACAGGGCTGACCGCAAATGGCGGAGCCTGACAAACGCGCTATCAGGTCTTTTCTGCGCGTCATTGAACTTCATCGACGAGACGAGAACGACCCGACCCGCTATGTCTTTCCAACCCGAAGGAGACCACCCTACCTCCACCCTTGCGAATATGCAATTGTTACATGGCGTACTACCGAGAGAAGTAGTATGCACAGAGAACTTGACCCCATTTTTGAAATTGTTGCCGTGTAAAGGCAAGGCTGGAATCTCGACTCTGCTTGATGGTCATAAGCTCTTCGACGCCTCTTGGCAGAGCATGGCAATTGATATTCGACCTATATGTGCTGAGGGCGAAGAGTGCGTACTTCAAATCGAGCAGACCATAGATATGGTACTGGATATTGAAAGATCCAAACGACCTAGGGGTAAGAAATTGTTCCTCTTTTCACTGCCTTAAGCGAATGTCTGACTTTTCACAGATAATCCAATTCCACGACCACCAGCTAGCCACGATCTCAAGTGTAATTCGTCGAAGCCCTATAATTCCGGCGACACATGTTTCCCCACAGATTATGCCGAGGGCCAAGATTGGGCTCTAGACCAAGTGTTTGGCAAGCCAATTAAAGGAGCATGCCCATTGACCGACACCACTGTCCCACCTGTGTGCGTTCTAGCTCCCCACAGTAGGGATATTTACATCACCGCTGGCGCAACTGAGATTAAGAATCCAAATGGGCTCTCACGGTGCTATCAGGTTCCTTTGGATTCTGACTTCTCGATGATCCTTCCTCGTATGTCGCGAGAGGGCGAACATGCAAAATCCGATAGTGATGAGCTTGTCGAACCTGAAACGCCTCTCTTGTATGCGGAGCGCAGTTTTACAGGTCATGGATACGAGCGTGGTGGAGTGAGGACTATTCTCACTAACCCCAGTCCAGACACCGAGGTTGAATTTGTCTACATGGAAAGTTTACCTTGGTTTATGCGGATATACCTTCATACTCTTAGGGCTCACGTTGACGGGCAATCGAGTCCCAAGAAGGATATTATCGAAGAAATTTATTACCGACCAGCCCTAGACCGCGTTCGGGGCTCGCAATTGGAGCTGCGGTTGCGTATTCCGCCTGCTAGTACAGTTTTTCTTACTTATGATTTTGAGAAGTCTATTTTGCGGTACACAGAATACCCACCAGACGCAAACCGCGGCTTCGACGTCGCGGCAGCTATTATCACTATCCTACCTTCCGACTCTCCCAACGCACCATTAGCAAGACAAAAGACATCTAACTTACGAACAACAACCCTCCTCCTCAGTCTGCCAACACCAGATTTCAGCATGCCGTACAATGTCATCATCTTCACGAGCACGGCTATTGCCCTTGCATTTGGAGGATTGTACAATATCTTAATACGACGATTCGTTGGGGCAGATGAGGCAGAGGTTGGTGTCAGTGGTCTAAAGGGCAAGCTCCTTGCGGGCATAGTCAAGCTGGGAGGAAAGTTAAAGGGGACAAAGGGCAAAGTAGATTAGGCGACAGCCATAGATAGGCCAGGTTTTGAAATAGACGTACAATACCCCTAATCACTCTTCAGAAGCTATATCTCCGACCTGAGATGCCGATCGGGTGATTTCCTCGATAACGATCTCGCCTTTTTTGGTGGAGATTCCTAGCCTCTCGTTCTTCCTCATCATCCGTGTTGTCTTCTCCAGGCCAGCTACCAGGCATCAGACAGCATGTATGGATTGGATCCTCACTCAATCTGTCTTGATGCAGCTCAACACCACTCCATTCAATATCCCAGTCTTCGGGATTAGCGCCATACCGAATATCGCTAATCAGCCCACTCTTGTGATTCAAGCAACCACAATCTCTAGTTAGGAATGTCCATTGATATGATGATAATCTAGGATTCTTCAACAGCAAAGCTCGTTCTCGTCGGCCATACTCCTCTAGATCGATGTAACATCCCTTTAGAAGAGAGAGCCACCTTCGAAGGCAGAATTTGAATACAGATCCGCAGTATAACGTAACAGTAGAAAATGTAAAGGTGCCCCTTAGTGGAAGGATGTTTCTGTATGCTGTCCATAAAACCCAGAATAATGGTGTGACAGGACAGTTCAAGCCTCGGCACTCATGAAAGAGTTCATGCAAGGTATGTAGATTGGTGGCGCCAGCGTCCAATAATTCTTTGAAAATACTTTGCCATTCATATTCTTCTCCTCTCAAGTACTGGGAAGTTATAAAGTGAGCGAGGAAATTCCATAATGGGATAGACTTTTCTGAGGCATCTTCACTCATGCTATCGTTATTACCCAACCAGGAGCAAGATATAAAGGGTAGCGTTGGGGCCAATATGTTGTAAGGACACGCTATGATTTGCAAGCTCGCCGTCGTATCATAGATTCGAAACGGGCCTTGTATATGAGAGTTGTGCAACCGTATGGTTTCATTGCTGCCATCAGTCTCCCTTCCAGCCCACTTCCAGTGGATGGACCAGTACCAGGAGAAATACATATATCGTATGACTTGGTATAGTGCAGTATAGTCTTCTTTCAATCTGTCAAACACACCATACGAGCTAAGTAGCTTGAATCCGGATTCTGCAAGGCCAGCTTTTGACCAGAGACTACATTTTGGATGAGATGTTAAATCTCTCGAATAAAATCGTGCGAGGAAGTATGCTAAAGCAGTGTGTCCTCTTTCGTTCTGCTCATTCAGGTCAAGCCCGGCAGCTAATAGGAGGTCAAAACATTCGAGATTTCCCACGTCTATTGCGACCTAAGGTATGCCAGATCTTAGTTCTTATCTCTTTAGAGCTAATAAGTACAACGGTAGGTATGTAAAGGCGTATGTAGGTAGCTAACTATAAGAAATACTTACGTGTAATAGAGTAGAGCCGGAGTCATTGCGGTCGAAGATGCTGGCGCGGCCCGTCGTCAATGAATCTATCAGGGATTGCTTATCCCTTTGTACAATGGCCTGCATTGCTGGTGAATCAGGAGCTACCCGCCAGGCCCTGAGGTTTACTTTCCACCCAGAAATCTCCTTGGCGACCTGAATATCCCAAGCTCTACTCGCCAACCAAGCCGGTAGTTGAATACGAACGCCATAAGCTTAGGAAGGTAGGTAGATATCAGCATAACACCCAATGAGCTAGTTAGAAAGACGGACTTACTAGATTCGAGAAATATGTTTGACGTCGATCTCACTATCTGGAAATTTGTTGAGATACTGCCAAGCGTGGTATTCCCCCTCCAGGGAAACAGGGGACGCCGGCTAGAGCTTTGAGCCGGTAATCCTATAAAACTCGTCTTTTCGCATTTTCCCTCTTTGAGCTCCCCGACTGAAGCACCGATATCAACAGCTATGCAAGTTTTTTGTTGTACGAAGGACATGTTGATATCTTCTTTTTCCATGGCATCGATTTTGCTCCGATGAATCTCTCTTCTATTCGCTTGATGCCCTAACATGATATAGGGCTGTAGTCGAACTAAAGCTCTAGATACCCGGGTTAGCATCTGCCAAAGTCGGTGGATGTACAAATGCCATATACATCATGTAGTTCTGCTGCGCAAGACTAAGCATCATGATAACTCTCTGTAGATGGCTCTGAAAGTCGGATAAGACTTTCTTGTCCAATATTATCTTAGCCTTTGCAGCACATCTTTTGAGTCTCTTTTGTGTATTGACCTGACTAGTTAGATCGTCGACAAGCCTTGTCAGTTCGATTAATGACTTGCGACAGAATTCGGTACTACGTCGTATCGCATCATCGTTGAAAAGGATTGGGTTGGTAGTGTCGGCCTGCTCCAAGTCCCACACGAATAAGTCTAGGAGCTCGACCTGCTGGACTAGGCTATGAATTGTCTTAGGAATTCCCTGTATCTCGGTGAAAAGTCTTCTCAATTTAGCAATCGATTCTGCAGCTTTCAATGCGACTTCTGCAACTGTGATTGTACTTGCAACGGTCCCAAGCATTTCCGCCATGCTGGTAAGAAACACGACCTACACAATGGAGCGATGATTTAATTCACGATCTACGGTAGGTAGACAGTTTGTCATCTTTTAAGTGAAACAAAATTCAAATATAATCATGTGAATATATGTTCGCCAAATACCTCCATACTTGGCAAGAGCTAAATAGGGGCGTACAACGAGAAAATATCGGGAAAATCTCCGAGTTAAAGATCGACGAGTCATCATTTGTTTGAGGTATAAAGTAGCCGGATATACCGAGTCCTACACTTGCCACGCGTTGCAATTTACTTGAACCTTTATTCCCAGGGGTGAAATTTGAACCGTGCTTACTCATTTGACCGAGATGGCTCGGTATGTACTTGTTAGATACCAGTTACAATACATGACTTAGGAAGGCCAGAGAGTTAACATATTTCTATAATTAATCAATATACGTCACATTCGCGGTACACAGCATTTATCGAGACTACAATAGCAACATTAGTAAGGGTGGCGGCGAAGCCTTGAGTGAGATCTCCAAATCGTCGTATTATTATCTACCATGCTAAGCGGCGGCCAGCCAGCCCGCTAAGCGTTCGGCATAAGGTACTGGAGTTGGGACGGCTCCAGCTAGACTCTGAACAATCCATGCAAAATGGGGGTATCTTGTATGCTCCGCTTCCTGCTTTACTTCCTGCAGATGCTATCGCTCTTGCTATGCTTGTCGCCAACGAATAGAATGATGCTTCACGCCTCCAGGATGATATCCCTTAGTAAAGACCAACACAGATGTCACCACGGACTCTGGCAGTCAAGTGGACCTCGGCCTCCAAGTCGAGCTTTATACCGACAAGGAGAGCTGCGGCCTTCTGGTTGCCGTTGTCATCAGTCGCGCCCTTCAGGAGAGAACCTAATGGAAAGTCAGCATTGTCATACAATGGATGCTCTAGTGGTTCGCCTTACCTGCAGGCTGAGCTAATCCGGCTGACGTAGGCAGCTGGGGTAGAGAAGTCTGAAGCTGGTTCTGGGGGCGACGACCGCCACGGGCTTGGCCATCTGACTCCGAGTCGCTGTTGTAGGCGACGTTGTTCTTCATGGGGATAGCGGAGGCGCTAGAAACGAAACATGTTAGACTAGGTTCACTGCTGGAGACACAGGGGTTCGGGAAACTCACGTGCTGGGAGTGGCCATTTTGAATGAGGTTGTTGGAATTGATCAAATTGGAGATCTCAAAAAAAGTTGAATAATAAGTAAGAATTGAAATGATCAGGCCGGCTGAAGCTGTTGAAGATGAATGTGATGATGTTGGATGATGAATCAAGTTTTCAAGACAGAGTCGAGAACTGTCTTATATATCTCTATGAACTCGGCACAGACCGTGGCAAACAACTATATTTCTCCAGAATTTACCAGGGTCTCGTCCTTCCGGTCGAAACGCCAAATAGTGTCGTGTTCACTGCGACGCAAATCCCAAGCACTATGCACAACGATGTAACGTACTCGTCCGATATGGCACGATGGAAATCGTCCAATTATTCCTTGCGGGAGTTGCAGCGAAGAACTCGCCGTAATCTAATTGCTTGTCGTCCGCCAGGGTACGGATTGGGTGTGGTGGACCCTGCATCAAAGCGTTGAGCCTCAAACATCAAAGGGTCTCGCTTCACCCCTGTCTCTCCTGATAGCGTCTAGATCTGATCTGAGAATGGCATGACACCTCGGGGAACGGGGAATCTTAACTGTAATAGGAGTCTCTCCCAAGGCAAGGGCTTTGAAATCAAGAAAGTTTTAGGGCGCTCGTGGCAACTTGCCTGAATCAATCTTGTTTTGAGAAACATTTCGCCTATCTTGAGCTGGACCTCGACTTCTCTTCGAAACATCAACCTTATTGTTATTTTTTTTCCTCCGTGTAACTTTTACCGACCTCGTCTTCTAGAATTCTAGCCAGGGCTCTAATGTCGTCCAACATTCGTGCCGAACAATTTTTCAAAGTTCCAGTCCAAGAAGGGAAGACTCTTCAGGAAACACTCGAAGAAGTCGCCATGGCGCTGCCTATGATCCTAGCTATCACAATCTGCCCTGCGTTGCTAGGGACACAAGAAGCTATTCGGCAAAGTCAATCTAAGAATAAACGCGAAGAGCATCGATCTCGTCGATGTAACCTCATCGTATCGTGCGTCAGGCCGTCGATCCGGAGTCGCGACATAGATGGCAAGATAGTTGTTCTTAAAGACAACAAGGTAAGCTTCTAATCGCATTAAAGATTGGTCAATCATGTCTCTTATACAAGAACCTCATAGCTTTACATCACCACCGAAGCTTCATCAGCTGAGGAGGTTCAATCAAGTTCCAAAGATTATGGTCACCCATTCGCGGGATACTACTTGCCATACCCAGATAAACCATACGAGGGTCTGGTCAGCACTATCAGCGATGAACCTCCTATGTTAAACTGGATATACGTCGACAAGGACACGTACGAAGTCAAGTACGGTGTCCGCGCTGACGCGCAACCTCACATCACTGGACCCTTTGATTGCACTCGGCAGGACCGGCGCATGACTCTAGAGAGTTGGGAAGGGTTTGTCGCAGTAGAAGAGTTTCCTGGAATATGGGCTCTTTACTTCGACAAAGATGATGATGGCCTAGTCACCAAAGTTCCGATGGGAACTAGGGTGTTAGAGGTTGAGCTGACCCGACGGGAGAAGAAGGAGCGCAAGCCCCAACCGGACCCCAACGCAGCGCAGACTCTAGATGAGAAGATGAAGGAACACAAGGCACAGACCCAGAGAGAAGAGGAAGAGCGACAGGAGACCATCCGCAGGGAAGCCGAAGAGATGGAAGCGGCAGAACGGCTGCGGCAGCAACAACAACAGCAACAGCAAGAAGAGCAGGAGCAAGAGCATCACGACAACGAGGTTGTAGATGATCAAGGTGGGAATACAGTGAGAGGAAGTCTTGATCTAAGTAAACTACACCTTGAAGCCGGATCCGCTGAGCATCCGTCAGGTATCCCTCATTCACCTAGTGTAGCAACTGACAATATCTCATTCTGGTCTTCAGCGAGGAAAGCAGACAATCTCAGTGACACCGCCTCCGTCACGGCAGCTAGTTCCGTTGTCGACAGGCTCGACACTCTAGACGAGCTTGCCGACGAGTCCGGACAGCCGGGGTACAAAAAGCCCTACGTTGAGGACGCGCCTCACACCGAAAAGGCGGAAGACGATGTAGATACACAGTAAATAGGAGAGCCGTCGTATTATAGGCAGGCCTTTAATGATTATATAGAATATACACTTGTAATAACTCACGATATCTTGTTTGCTGCGCCGATAGTCCGTGCTTCTTCCTATTCAAGGCTTTGGATCAGTTCATTAGAGCACGAAAGAAGCTTTAGTGGATATGCTCGGCAATTTCGGTTCGGGGGGCTTCAAGATGATTCACCATGAAATTCTTGGCGCCGATAAGTAGCTGCGTGCAAATGTAGCTAGCTATACGAGCTTATTTGAATTCGTAAGCCTAGGCCATGAAGACCATGGGGGTCTGCGGTGTACGGTAGTGAGCGGTGATGGGGGCGTTTTTCGTGGATCCTCTGTTGCGGTTTCAGATGCAACGCTGGCCCCATATCAGCTGTTTTCCAGGACTTTGGCGTCTCACCCTGCCCCCGTGCATCCATAATCATGCGGTTTGCCCGTCGCTCCCCAACGCGAGCTTCAACAGATTCTTCTCGTTGATCAGGAGCCAGCTGGCTGGCAGCTTCGCCGTAAGCAATCTTGGTAAAAAGTCTCCGGTCTGAAAACATAATCTAATTTGTACATACTATGATCTTCGCGCGTGTTTGTTGTTGTTACACATTCGTTACCTTCTAAAAACGGCTGGCCAAATAAAAAATAAGCAAAAACAGAAAACCGAAATTGAATGAAGGTGTGGCGGACTAGGAATGCCATGTAATAATACTGCGATTGGGCGACGGTAAAAAAAAGACTTCGGAAATAATGCTCGCGGATATCTTGCAAGACCTGGCAAACGACACGAGCGACTCGGACGGCGTGGAGCAGCTGGTTGTGACCGCTCTCGGATCTTGCGGACAACACTACATATGTTGGAAGACACATTCGGGAGAATATAGGCAACGTAAGTCTCGAAGCCTCTTTCGTCATTATATTGGAAGGCTTGCATGCTCATCACCCGGCGCATTTCTTTAGGCTCAAATGGACTCCCGAAACCGCTTCAAGACTGGCTATTCCCAGCCGACGGTAGCACGAGAGATTTCGAGACTTTGCAGGTGATACTCTCCGGCGATAACACGTTCTGGGCCTCTGATCGGAATGGCGAGGTGCGCAGTGAGCCACCGGGACCTCAGCAGCGACTCCGACGAGCTATGACTCTTAGCGGTGATAGCTTTAACACATCGCCGCGGCAGACTGGCAGACCACGAGGGCTTTCTAGAGGGGAGGCGGATGAACGGCCGCGATCGAGCACGCTGCCGACTGGGTCGCCCACGGTGGATCACTTGCCCCGTCCACACCTAAAGCCACCTGCAAGCCATAGCAGATCCTCATCAGCGGATAAATTGCGCAAGATAGCGCTTGTGCCGCTGGCCTTCAACCAACAGAGACGGTCGTGGGCCATGCGACCACGGAGCTTAGTTTACGGACACGATGACTTGGGTACGGTGAAGGAGCAGCCGAGTCCCAAGCGGAGGAGCACGCCCTCTGCACCGGCGGTGAAAACACCAAGAACGCCTGCGCCTGTGATAGCGGCAGACGACAACTGCACGTGCGGTTGCCACAGCGATGGCACGAAAGGCGCCCACAGACAAGTACCGCGGGTGGAGGCGCCAAAGGTTGAAGAAAAACCAAAGTCGCGGTATGCAGACGCATGCGTGCAGACGGATCCCGCTCCAGACCCAGAACCCGAGGTCCCCGAAGACGATTTCCACCATCGGCGACGGAGACATCATCGCCGCGAGTCCACTTCGTCTGCGGCTAGTACGGCCGACTCGTATCGTTCCTCGTATGCGAGCAGCAAGCGGTCTAGCTTCGACACGGTAACGACGCAGCCTGATGCTGCGGAGTATCTGGAGTCGAAAGGGATAGGAGATGTAAGGGGATGGCAGCAGGCATATCAGCCGCAAGCATGGGATTATGTCCCAAATCCGATCATGATGGGTCGTATGCAAGACTATTTCCGATCTTCGACATATACCCTTGGAGCCGCGCTGCAATGAAGTGGATCGCGGACGGGAGGGGAGCAATTGGCATTCTTTTGGGTGGCACGTCTGAGTCGCGTGCGTGTATAAAAATCAGCAAGGCGTTCGAGGTATCGGGTATATACACCTATTTGTCGACCGACGGAGGGATTCGTCCTCATTTTTTAAGTATATAGATTTTTTTAATCATTCAGATAGTAGCATATATATAAGATACAGAAGTACCTTCCTAGAAGGGAACCTATCTTAAAGAATCAGTATTATTTTCATGGTCCTCTGTGTTGGTCTCATTGTGAAGGTTAGTGTTGCCAAGCTTGACAAACATCTCTCATACGACTACTAAGATGAAGGTAATTAATAATATCATTGACGGAGAGAGCGACTTGCATATGAGATTGATGAAATGCATAGAGATATCATCATCCTTACATGTTCTAGCCCTTGATATCCACAGATTATTGTATCGGCGTAGCACTCAATATGCGACCAACACACTCACCAAAGCCCACTTTCTCACCGGGCTTTCCGCAGATTCCGCGTATCACGACCGTGTCGCCATCTTTGAGAAAACGGCGTACATCCATGCCGTAAAGTAGAACATCTTTCTTCCCGCCCTCGCTTAATTCTAGGAGGCTCCCTCTTTCATTTAGAGAAGGCCCGCTGATGGTTCCAGTCCCGAGAATATCTCCGGTTCTCATTGGACAACCACCAAGGGAGTGATGCGCGATCATTTGCGGGAATGACCACATGAGATACTTAGAACTTGTCGTGGATATTGTAGTGGGGTCCCCTTGCGGAGCTGTGTCTTGTTAGCTGTGAGGAAGGCTTGATGAGGGGCTAAGACACATACTGATTAAGTCGATTTGTAATTCGATGTCGAAGATGTTTTCTTCTTTGCCCTCGTTCAAATATGGCTGTAATGGCGTCCAATTGTCAATCGGTCTGGTTCGAAACGGTTCTAACGCATCTGCCAGAACCACCCACGGACTAATCGTGGTGGCGAAATTCTTTCCATTAAAAGGTCCTAGCGGGATGTATTCCCATGTCTGAATGTCGCGTGCGCTCCAATCATTTAAAATCACATACCCGAAGATATGATCTTCGGCTTCTGTGACTTTGATTGGAGAGCCCATCTCATTCGGAATTGAAATAAAGCATCCTAACTCCAGCTCGATATCTAGACGCCTGCTGGGAGCTGTCGTGGGTTGCTTCGGCTCCGCCGTGGGGTCGATCAAGATCTGGCCAACGGGACGCTTAATTGGTGTACCCGAAACCACGATGCTGGAAGCCCGCCCGTGATATCCGACCGGGAGATGGGTGTAATTGGGCTGCAGGGCCTTTTGTGGACCGCGGAACAAAGCACCAACGGCATAGGCGTGATGAAAGCCAGCGTAGAAATCTGTGTAATCCCCAATGCTCATTGGTAGGTGCATCTTCACGTTCCGCTGAGGAAGCAGGGCCTTCTCTCGAAGTTCCGCATTGTCCTTCAAAATCTCCGGCTGTGAAGTTTCGCTAGATAATAAATCCTGAATGGCTTTACGAACTTCTTGGTGGACTGACCGACCTAGCGCTGCGAACTCATTTAAGGTAGGCTTTGAAAAAACGCCAGAGTGGCTTTTTAATGCGGGGAATATGTCGTCAAAGCTTGGATGAGAAGACAAAACTTTTAGGTCAAGCACATGGGATCCGATGGCGATGGCGGCATGTGGCGCGGGGTCGGCGGATGAGCTGACGATGCCGAACGGGATGTTGGCTAAGGAAAAGGGGGTGTCGGGAGAGACATCAGGAACCCATGTTGATGCCATTGCGTACCTAGTGTTTTGTTCTCATGAGAAATGATCAATTGATATGACTTTGCTCTCTAACATGAATAGCATTAGGTATATTGTGAAATGTGAATGAAATTGTGAAATGATATAAAATGAATTGCGTTGGTTTTGAGTTAATAGCTATTCCGTCATATGCCGAGAGAAAGCCGATAGAAGCCGCCAGGTCTCTGTTGTAGTAAAAAAAATTTCCTTCATTCCTACTTTCAGCACCCCACCTTGGAATGGGCTTCATTCGCAATTTCTATATGGACGTCTCTAGCTCTGGAGATTTATTAAGTGATGCATCCATGGATCCATCTTGGTAGTCATTTCCTTAGGGGTTGTTTCTCTTACATATTTGATAAAAGTCAATTT
Source organism: Annulohypoxylon nitens (assembly GCA_022496965.1). Lineage (NCBI taxonomy): Eukaryota > Fungi > Ascomycota > Sordariomycetes > Xylariales > Hypoxylaceae > Annulohypoxylon > Annulohypoxylon nitens. The sequence goes on from MU386634.1 coordinate 680,804, forward strand.
GTAGGTCAGCTGCGATACGCGACAGGCGAGAAAGTGCGATGGAAATGCTGAAGTGCACGTGCGTATTGGATGATCCATCTTCGAAGACCTGAGAACGTTTGAGTCGGGGACCATTTTCATCCAAACACCAAACTCACTCTACCTACGAAGTACAAGATAATTACCTAGGTATTGAAAGACCACTATCGTTAATTGATTATATCGCTTCAGCTTTCTCATAGCATTTTATCGCTTACCTCTACGCCATTCTTTTTTTATGAAGACAGGTGTCTAATTGCTCATAATGGATCGTAACGTATCTTTTTATGCCGAACCTGACTATGTCCCTGACAATGCCACTATCCGCCAAAACTCGCTGCTAGCGATAGTTGACTACTTAGTACAATTACGAGTCTCGGGAGTTCCTTGGGACGTAGTATCAAATTATATCCTTCCACGAATCTATTCTGGTGCTCTGCCACCAACTGTCAACCATGTATTCCTCGACGTCTACAACAACTACCATGCCATTGCGAGCGCTCTTCGCCAAGGCCTCTCGGCTTCTATCCGAAGGATCGCCATGGCCCTTTTCAAGAAAAAAATCCGATACGGTGACTTTATACTAATGTTCTCTGCTATGGGTTAGATACCCGGCTTGATGGCTTTGATGTCAACCATGTCGGTGCGCGAACTAAGCCTTTTTTGTCGGTATATGGGAGAATCGACGTCCAGGAGGTCCAAAATCGGCATACGCGAACAGTATTTTTCCACCTTACTTCAAGCATTGCGCAACGTCAATGGCGATAACCCCGATGTTCCAAAGAACCCTGATACCAGGACCCTAGATTCTCACTATAACAAAATTCTTCCTGCATGCGATCTCAATGTGGTCTTTGAAGAAATCACGAAAATCGAGAAGCCCGAGAAAATGGCTGATCGCGCAAGGAGACGAGGCTACACAGGCTACTTTAATGCTATCGTATTCCCCAATAATGGGATAGGCAAGAAGATGACGCCCTACAAATTCGTTCTCGATGGCAATTGTACCCTTTTTTCCCTAGATGTTATGAGGAGATTCTCTCTTAATCACAGCTCGCTCAAAATAAACGCAGATAATCTTATTCGGGACCTTGCCCGCCCATTGGCCAGGCGCCTTAATAATCGAAGAGAAGGAGAGATCATTCAAGATGCTTTCTACAGATGCCTCATCATCTGCATCAAAAATGAGCCCAGCATCGCAAAAAGTCTGGATTATCCAATGATATCGTACGCCATCAGGGCATGGGGTCGTGCTGACAAGAAGAAAAAATACATGACGTCGTATCTTGGTACTTTAATTCGCGTTATAACATATACTTACCCTTGGACGTTGGATAGGATCTCAACTGAGTTACGACATGTTAAGCGAAGCCTACGGCCTGAATTATTTAGCCTCTTGCTTGGACATGCCCTACCTTTCAAATTAGATTTCCGTCTTCCTTCTCATACTGATCCTCGGGCTCTTAGATGTCTAGGAAAAGCCTGGCCGCCGAAACTATTCTACCTACTTCCTAGCGGCATATCACTTCGCTTTTTCAAATTCCTAAGTGAAATACACCCGGACGGCAAATTCATCGCCAGAGATTGTGGTGCAGAGAATGGCATAAAATATATCGATTGCAATGATAAGCAATATGGCGATGCAGACGTGCTCTTGGCCTTATTGCACTCGAGACAAACTCGTAGTGATCCCCCCGAAGCGGCATGGCTCATGGGGACGCATAGAACACTTCAACAACGGACATCTAAAACTCAACGCGCCCAGAACGCGGAAGAGACGGCGAGCTGGGTCCGGTCGGCTATTCTCGTATCCCTTGCATCTGGTGCATTATTTCTATATGAGGATACCGTGCTTTGGGTACGAAAACTCGGCGGAGATTTCCTTGTTGCCAAAGGGCTGATACCAAGCAATATTCTACTCTCACAGGAGTGCCTTGACACATTGAGTGGGATGTCCCGATCAATATTCCAATTCCATTCTTTGGTGACGCCGCTCAAGGGGAACATAGAACGGGCGAATCGAGTACTTATGCAATACCTGGAAATGTTTGCTTCGTACCACGGCCCATCTTTAAATTTCTCTCAAGGTGTGCTCGACGCATTTCACTTAGCCTCGAGTGTCATCCAACAAAGAATAGAGCGGCTCCGTGATTACCAAAAAGAAATAGGACTATCCGATGATGAGGTCTATAGTTATGTCTGGGAACCGAGTATCGACATGTTAGTAAATGCTGAGCGTCTTCTACTCAAAATAAAGGACGAATATTCTTCCCGGGATGAATTCAAATTCCCGCTCTGGCATTTATCTTTGCCAAATAAACTCGAGCTTCACGTGCGCAAATTTCTCGACACTCTTGGGCAGTCGCGTGATAAGCTCTGGCAAGAATACCGAGCAGAGAAGAATCCTGCAATCAATGAACTTGAAGCACCTTGGCCGAGAGGTCTTCCCATTCAACATCTAGTGCCGAACAAACTTTCAAATTGGAAAGATATGCCTTACATCGAATCACGAGCCAAAGCAATCGTATTTGCACCTGGGGGGACGTTGAAATCTCTTGTACCGACTCAAGTGGAGAAAAAAAGGGCAATAGGGCCATTTGTGGACGATTTCATATTCGCCTTGCATGTCTTCATATCGGCGGTGGACGAGGGTCCTCAACAAGAAGACAGGGTTCTGCAAGCCTGGGACTACGCTGTAGGCAACTTCACTTGCGAGCACATGCCTCACAAAGTGGCACTGTGGTACTGGAAACACTTTTTTTCTCTGGCTCCCAATCTTAGGTTTCCAGATACAGTAACGTCACGCTTCGAAACCCCCGATTTCGAATATTTAGACTATGACCGGTCTGGCGTCATCGTCCAGTGGACTCCGCACTTGAAGCCTGCTCAATATCCACTCATATCGACTGTAGCCGACCTTTCAAGGCAATTTCCAAAGTCTTGTCTGGATTGCATGCTTATGGTTCATAAATTGGAATGTTTTAGGATCGTTCACTTGACCTTCGAGGCTTGCGACTTAGAAATCATTCGAGGCGTAAGTGTACCGTCTATCTGGGATTTTTGGAAACCTCGAGGTTTAAGCCCCCTGGAAAGAACGGATGCTATTATCGCTATGTCAGTAGCAGCCTTGCATGGTAAGTTTGGATTGAACTCCAGCTTATTCAAGCAATCACTTCCATCCGAAGACGATATTCGTTTCCCCGCCCTTCTTTTAAATGAGAAATTTCTCAAAGAACAAGTGGTTAACTTGAGCTCGGTCATGAGGATCTTGGAACGCCTCTCGTTGCGCATTCCTGTATTTCTATTCCAGCAACTTGCGAGATCATTATGGGAACGATTTGATACCGGGGCGATAGAGGATTTAGAGGTACTGAAAGCTGCGATGGGAGTTGTGAAGATAATTTTACGGGGAGACCGTCCGGATGCCGCTCAAGAATTCATCATACGAGGTATCTTCAAGCACAAAGAAGCCAAGTTGTAGCAAAAATGTCTTCTCAATACCGGGCTCCTTCACCATTTACCTCCACACGCCATAAAAGCGCTACTCATTAGTCTCTGTTCCGCGGTCCGCAACAAACTTCGAATGCAGCAGTGCGCAATCAAATCGAGAGCAAGGAGAAATAAGTCACCGGCACCACCACTTGTCAAAATCGCAACAATACAGCTACTAACTCAATTGCTGTGTGATCCTAAACACGTAGACGAACTCTTTGCTTGTAAATGCCTTGCTCGTTTGCTCAAAGATTCTGCAGATTTCGACACTCGGATTACAATCGTGGAAAGCCTCCTAACTATCAAGTCTCGTATGAGGAGAGAAGAAGTATTCTTTGCTGTTATTAACATATTAGAAGAGTATGTGGTATCTATAGCTGCTTCAATCAATGAGCGACAACCACCTACCGAGGCTGAATGGGTCAAGGCTGAGATTGAAGATGGATCTATGCCTGAAGTGTATGAGCACAGCCTAGCACTAGACCCGGCACCGACGATGAAGTTGCTTATAGATGCAATCCCGCCACCTTCCATTGGAAAGGATGGTGTGAACCACCTTCTTCACGACGTATGGATGAGACGTATCATCATCCCGACACTGAAGCGCTCAGCTTTCAATCATCGGCGATGGACCGCTTTATTCTTAAAACGCAACGGATTCACATTTTCCATTGATAAACTGCCCATGGTGCCATTGAACCCAAGGGTATTTGCGGATCTGTTCAAAGCCTATCCTAAGTCTTTCCCTAGTTCCGCCTTTCAAGCAGTCAAGGACGTAGTGATCACGAATACCTTCCCAGATACAGATATCGCCCTTGTCAACAAGGCCATTAGAAGTAACGTTGATCTCCTTCAAACCAACGCTGGAAAACACTGGCTCTCTGTCTGGAATACAGCAGGAGACCCCCTGGGCCTTGGAGTTTATCAACTTGCCGATCTCATGTTCGACAAAGCAATGAACGCTTCGGATACAGGATTAGGTGGAGCTACAATCGACTCTATACAATTGTTTATGCTGAACCTGCTCTTTAATTTCACCCATAAACTCGGCGGACCCCACTGCAATGCCGCCATAGACAAAATTGGCTTCTCCAAGCGTATCTGTTCGTTGGAAACCCATGAATTCTTTAAGTCCAACTGTATGCCTGTCCTAGAGGACATAATCGAATTACTGTGTCGCCCAAGAGTGCACGATCCTACTCAGAAACTGTCGGACTTTTCGGTGGTTCTCCCTTTAAAGTTGGAGATGCTCAAAGGGAGACACTGGCACGACACTTCTAAAACCCCGTCGTCGGCGGAGATCCGAGAATTCGCAAAGGATGTCATATCTCTAATCCAGGATATTACTGAAGACGGGAAAGCACAAGAAGAAAGATGGACGTTGCTCAAGCGATCTGCATTGCAACAATTCCACAAGAAGTGCTTTGTGCTTCTGGCTACTGAGTTTTGCTTACTGGACAAGATTGAGACGGGACATCGACTCGCGGACTACCTACGCTTCGAATTGGTGCAACAATTCGTCTCGGAAGCCGAAGATCCTGGGGATGACAGCTTGGGAATCCCCTTGGGAATTAGTTTAAAAGGTTGGAGGACTGATCCAGACGAATCAGTCCGCATCAAGGTAGAGTCTATCATAGAGACATTGAAGAGCAAGTAAGGACTAGGTAGCATGGGTCGGACGCAACCTGCGGCAGCCTTAGTACTTAGCATCCATAAATAAGCGCAGCGTGATCCCTTTTTAAGGGTCGTTCAATCTGTAGATAAAAAGCGAACTTGTTTTACTAGAACCTCTAGAACTTCCAAAATACGCCTCTTTCTTCTTGCCCGTGTATTTCTTCTCTGCGAAGACAATTTACCTAGCCACAGTTGGCGTAAGGCATCTTGGGATTATTGCGAGCCACAGTGATCCGCCCAAGGAGCCGGACGTCCGAAACACGAGACGCTGTGCAATATGAAAAGGTGGGATCGGCCCTATGGTTACTTAGTACATTCGTGGAACCAATCATAAAGAACGGGTTGTCAGAACTTAGTACTGACGTCGATATCTCGTTGCTCATTCCCGGGCGCTGGTGGCTGGGACGAATAGAGATGACCGAGAATGAGGAAATTGCCTCAAGTTGCACGAGAGGCAGGGATAAGCAAAAAGGGGCCTGGGATATCTAACGAATGGCACATCCTAGTAACAAGACTCATATTACTTACTGTGCGTCTTGCGTATCCTAATGGAGCTTGTACGACTGATAAATGTTTTTATTGGATTGCAAGGTTCTTTCGAGCCCTGAACCCGACTGAGCGAAAATGAACGAGCCGCCATGGCGCTTGAGAACGCATTCGGAATCGCGGCGCTAGAAATGACCGCGATGGCTGGCTCGATGTTTTCTTTTCTCACCCGTCCCCCAGTAAATAGAGCAGAGCGCTATCCGAAATGCACGACACTACAATCGGATTCTGGTAGATCGGTAATAGTTAGCGAGCCATGGGCCACTATGCAGACGGACGATCTTCTCAACAATACAGAGCAAACTTGCTTTCGTAATTGGTACATCGTAGCCTCTGCCGTGATACTCCCGTTCTCCCATGCGAGTTTCGATCCACAGGGCGCTGGCGTGGAGAGCGGGCTTCTACGATTAACGCAGACTTACCCATATTTTCAAATTGAAACCGCCTGGCGATCCTGCTTGAAAAATATGCCGATTGCAGTAGCGCCTATGGCCTCGTGGCTGCGTTCACGCCGTCCGGTCTCGAAACGGGAAATCGTGCGTTGTCGTATAAATATGGCTTGGTTTACGATGTTCTCTTCCGACTCGACGACAGTGAGCATCTGCAACCCTCGGCTCGGCCTTGCCTTTACACCACTCGTTTAGAGAATACAAATTCGTTCGTTACCTCCTTATATATGCTCCCCTCCTTGGCATTCCCCGAGAAGAAAGCATAGCTATCTTCAACATCTATCTTTCTCTGCAATACTACCCTAGTTGTGATACATATCTATATATTTCCGATACGCATTGGTCGAGATGAAAGCTGCGGCTATCTTGATTGGCCTCATTGCCCCCCAGGCTCTGGCCCATCCTGGCATGGGTCGCGCTCTGGCTCAGATCAAGTCTCGACGTGACTATACAATACAGAGCAGATCGACAGAGCTCCTAGGCGATCTCAAGACTACGAAAGACGAGGACTTGACACCCTCAGGCACGACTATCAAATCCGTCCTTCAAGGCGGGGGTGCTGTCGCGGGTAGTGACACGTACAAGCCTCCGGGAGATCTTACATCTGACGCATGCAAGAAATCTGCGTTATGCGTCTGGTATTATATCGTTCAAGATCTGAAGGCATCATTCTCCGGTAGCGACGGCTGCACAGATCTTGCTCGTGGCGCAATACGTCAGGGGTTCCATGATGCTGGTGCATGGGATACAAGCTCCGACCACGGCGGCGCTGATGGTTCTCTTCTCCTCAGTGACGAGATGTCTCGCTCCGACAATCTAGGACTTGAGGACATCGCAGCTAAGACTAAGGACTGGTACAACCAATATAAAGGATATGGCATCGGCATGGCAGACTTAATACAGACTGCCGCTACGACTGCGACTGTCTGCTGCCCCGGGGGACCTCGCATCAAGTCGTTCATCGGCAGGAAGGACGATAGCAGACCAGCTCCTACCGGCAAGCTTCCATTTCAATACCAAGATGCCGACTACTTAGTTAGCCTCTTCGCCGCCAAAACATTCACCGCCAATGACTTGGTCGCCTTGGTCGGTGCCCACACGGCATCGAAGCAGAAATTCGTCGACACGAGCCGCGCCAATGCTCCGCAAGATTCCACGCCTAACGTCTGGGACAACAAATTCTACTCAGAGACCATTGCCGGAGACAACAAGACCATATTGATATTCCACAGCGATAAGAGCATTTCGACTTACTCGCAGACCCAGGCGCAGTTCAAATCCTTTGCTGGCTCAAACGGCTTGTCCCTTTGGTCTCCTGTAAGTAACCAAACCCCTCATTATGGCTTGAGACATGTTTAGACTAACACTTGCCACTTCACCAGGCATATGCTAAAGCATACTTCCGCCTGAGCGTTCTTGGAGTCAACAACCTGAACAACCTCACTGAAATCACTCAGGTTCTTCCTTTACCACAGTAGGAGTTTACGCGATCAAGACTCTGCATAGCATGTATTTAGAATCGTTTCAAGCAATGTTTTACTGTTCATACTGGAGATAGTTTCCATGTTCATTTATTGCGTCATCGTGTATATATCTACCTACTTTCGCCCTCTTCATCTGCTTGGCTGCTTGACCCCCTCTTAGATGCGGAGTTAGGATTGCAAGACACCCCCAAAACAGACTGAGATCTCTAGACGGCACAATAGACAATATAGGAAATATCTAGCTATCTTCGGTTAAACAACGAGCTTCGCCGTTTGACTGTTTCTTTTTCTGTGTTACTCGTTCGCGTGGGTTGGGTTAAGTATCCACATGCTAGCCAGCGCCGGCACTAGGTGCTGTCATTTTCATTTTCTGCCGTCAATAGCTCCTTTCTAAAGTCCTTCCATGATGTCTTACAAATTTGCAAAAGTACTAACTAGAGGTATGTATGATGTAGTACCGTATTTCTACACGTAATTGAAATTGCCTAATACCATTTGTTAAACATAAGAAGTAGCTTGTTGGTAACCCTTTTGGGTTAAGGAGGGGATAGATGCCATGTCTCGATCTGGTGATGTTGGCACGGGGGGAACCGAGCACTGACAATTTAGAAAGATACCGGCGTTACGTGGTATCTCCGTAAACCCGAAATCAACCAAAAGAATCGAAATCTAGGACTTATTTTGAATTTGCTTCTAAGCTGAATAGATTAATTGGCTGTGGAGATATTGCTTCGCCGTTCTCGAGCCGTTGAAGTACAACATATACGGTACATGTGGCTTCTGAGAGCCGGCTACCTACCTGAGTTCCTGCTTGCAAATTATCCATAATTAAGGCTAGAAGCGGGTGCTTGCCGCCCCCTATGTTACAAAATAAGCCACCTAAGTACCCCGTTTTTCAGCCACCAAAAGACACTAAATATATTTAGAAATCCTCCCGTTTTCCTAATTGGGTATCACTTTTAACCCCCATTCTTCTTTGTTCTTCATAAGTCTTCTCTCAACGACCACAGCCTCTGCAAATAAACCTGCCTCGTCTAGGAGGTCTAGAACATCATACGGAGCGCCACCACAAGCCGCACGATTTATATCGACAAGAACGGATAAGTATTCTTCCACAGGGGCGTGGATGGCAAACTGGGTAAGACCCACGCATATTCTCGCCCACGTTTCGGCCCACTCACCGTCCACCGTCCCCGCCGCTTCGCGGAATTCAATAGTCCCCGGACGCGTCTCGCGGTCCTCAATAACAAAACACGAGTATGGGCTGAAGCTATAATTAGGTCTATCGCCAGCGCGTAACAGCCACTCAATTACACACGAAGTCAACCCGGAATATAACGGGATAATTCCAGCGAAGACCCCAATATCCTTAGCCGCTTTAGATTGTAAAGAAGTAAATCCGCCGTTCCTGTCAATAGGATCGTATGTAGGATATTCGAACTGAGGGGTCTTGCGGTCTAGCGTTGATACATACGGCGTGTCTGGTATAGCATCCCATTTATCTTTACTTACCACATACCTCTCTACCCTAGTGTCAATCTGCAGAGTCTCATCCGACACGATGCGAAATTGTTGAAGAGGAAGTACATCGTCGTCATTGAACTTCGAGTAATCTTCAGGATCCTTCATGAAGAACGGCTCGAAATGGCCCTCTTTCCGAGTTTTTCCGGATGCTATGAGATGGCCTTTTTTGTGATGTTTCTCTCTCCAGCTTATGGGTGACTCTCCAACTCTCATTTCACCGCCAATGTAAACATTGCATCACCCCAAGTTTAATTCCCATTGATCCTTCTCAGCTGCCTTTCTGCCGTGGGCAAGATTACTCCGTTCTCGAATACTCTGGCAATAATAGTTGTTCCTTCTGTGTGGAGGGTGAACACAGGCAAGTAGAGGATCAGCCGCCCATAGGAGCCCGGCAACACGTCTTGTATGTTCCAGTGGCATTAATTCAGGGCCATCTCCCACGTGGACGTGAAACCCGCAAGTCTGATTAGCTGTAATCCTATATTTAGATTTTATTACATTCAAAACGTAACGAACTAGTCCGAATGCTTCAGGAGATGCTCTCTCAACCGGCGATATGATCTCCATACCATACCATTTATATCCTCCATCTGAATGGATAATAATACTGGCGTCCCTTTTTATTATCCATTTGGTATACTTGTCACGAGAACCTGAAGAGTCCGAGCCGCTACCGGCATCGAACGCCCTTAGGTCTATACTTTCGGTAGGTAGTCCATGCGCATTAAGCATGTCAGCAAACGTATCGTAGACTAACTGCAAAACCTCGTCGTTGTCCACATAGTTAGGGCTTTCATATGCTTTCTTAAGAGATATGGGGAGTCTTAGGATGGGAGGGATGTCACCCGCAATCTTCTGATCAGGATCAGGCTCGTCTTCCCACAGCCACGGGACTAGAATTTCGAGTTCAACACCAAATGTGCGTCGCGGCGCCCCAGGAAATTTCCCACTGGTAGACATTTTTTTCTATGTAGAAAAATTCTTGGTTGGTCAAATGGAATATTTTGTCTCTGCAAACATCTTGTCTGTCTTAATATATCTAGTAATTAATGAATTGTTTCCCTAACATTAAGCTACAGTGATTTTCCTTGTATCAATAATAACATCTTCTTTAAGGCCATTAGGTAGGAGACTAGCTGAAAGGGATGGGAATTTCACAATAGGGTTGCCACAATGCTTTATAGGTAGCGAAGTCCTTTCATGACTCATCCAGCCTTGAATAGAGGCACTGTGTACCTAAACTATCACATGAATTGGTGTATTGATCATGAAATAAATAAAGAGATGATCTTCAGTTTAAGAAATGACTTAATTGCCATTTCCAGATTATCAAATATGTAATATTAGTACTGGCTACCTGCGCAAAGTTCGCTTCCGTACCCTTAAGGGTACTGCGCTTTGATTAGCTAAATTGCATGTAATTAGCCAAGTACTTTTTTAAGCAAACTCTTAGAGATATCCAATACAAACAAACTACTTGCCAAAGCTCTGTAAGGAAATACTTAAGGTAGGTAGGCTTACAGGTTTACAAGATTACAATCTACAATCTGGGGTCTATAGTCTACAGTCAACAGTTTACACGTCTATTGTATTGTTTATTGTATTGTCTATTACATTAAGATATCCTAATATAAGAACGTCAGTTAAAAGTATGAAGTGATGATGGCGTTATACGAGTGGGTAGTGTTGTTGTTGTTGTTGTATACGTGTGTGTGTAAAAAAGACAAGTGTAAAGAAAAAAATTAATAAAAACGTATAAGTGTCAGTGTTAGTGTAAGAAAATAGATAAAACTTCTTAAGTTTTTTTTTGGGTGCTAATCGGGATGTATGTGTTGTTGAAGAAAGGTGGTAGGTGGGTTGGTTGTACGGTATCGCTGACTTCGCTGTCGTGTAGGACCACCTGCCAGCCCTTTGCAACTACTTGTCACGTAGAACCCTTATTTGCCAGTTGTAAAAAACGAATAATTATTGTTGTTCTCATAATGGTTGTTGTAGGCACTAATGATTTTTTTTTTAAATTTATCAAGGTATTTTAATCATTGTTGGCCTACGCGACTTCCCGCTACGGTAAGGAAATACTACTATTCTTGAGAATTTTGCTAATAACCTACACTTCACCTAATTTAAGCGCAGTACCATTAAGGGTACGGAGGCGAGCTTTGCGTAGGTAGCCAGTACTAATAACAAGAGAGTCGTATCTTTATTAATTAAATAGGATATTTCAGTCTGCTTAGTTATTCTTAAGGGGCGTGAATACCAGGTAAATAACAAAAGATGTATTCCATAGTTGACAGAATATCAAACTAACCTTACGTATGAAATTCTCAATAGCTTTGTAGAGTTTTAGCAAACTATATAGGTAAGTTGGTAGGTCAGTATATAAATAATGCTTTGTCTGATGATAATAGGGATTGCCTTTCATAAAGATAACTGGTGACATAAAGAAAGCATACTATGTCCCTAGATGCTCACCAACCCTTTCCGCTTCCGGCGATGGAGACTATTATAGATACCTATTTTCGAAATGATATTATTCTTGAGTCTTATATTGAGAAAAAGGCTATGTGACTATCATATGTAGCTCATATAGTATTTACCTACCTTCTTAGACATATAGTGTGAATCTGACAATTAGGATTACTAAATGGATAAAATTCCTGGCCAAGATGGAGTTCCCACGAAGTATGTTGCGGAGGTCAAACGTGTCAAGGCATATTTCACGGATAACAATAAGCCTAGCTTCAAATTCGAAAAGATTATAGGGACAGGTGCACGAGGGTTTGCTGTAGAGCTGCAAGTGAAAGAAGAACCTGCTCCATCGCCTCCTCGTTTGCGGAAGGCAAAGTCGCTGTCAAAAATACTGAAAGCTTCTACTCGATCACCACCTAAATTGGTTCCGACAATGTCAAGGCTACGGAGGCTTTCGCTCACCGAAATCCCAGAGGTTATTTCGCCACAACCTCCATCTCCATCTCTGAGTTCGCCTCGATCTTCCCGGATTAATGATCCGCAATTGCCGGAAACAATTAGGCCACTGCCACCGGCGCGTATTAGGGACCCGTCCTATACGGATGCTGGGCCGCCTCCGCCATCCATTCCCCCACCACTCCCACCCCAAACTGATCCAGAGCCTCCGTCTATTGCCCCGCAAACCCCATCGTTGTTGAGCTTAACACCAGGGACCCTACCGCCCGTACCTCCTCGATCGCCACTACAACCACTACAGCCGCCACCGTCTCTACGACCGCCGCCATCTCTACGACCGTTACCGTCCCTACAGCCCTTCCCTCCACTACGACCCCGGCCATCCCCGCGGCTCCGACCTTCCTTGTTATCTACAGGCCCGGCACGGAATGCCCCAGCACCAATTGGCTTACCACCGGCGAGAAAGAAAATAGAGAGATTCGTGATGAAACGAGCGTTTGAGAGAAAAGATGACCAAACCATTAAGAGGGAAATAGAGTTTCTCCGGGTATATCTCTGTATTCTATATGATGTCTGGAAGTATCTAATTAATTGCTTTAACAGAGACTACGTGGAGCAAAAAACATCCAACAGCTATATAGTTTACCAAATGAAACACAACCCCTCGAGTTGAGTTATCTACCGGGCCCGACACTGTTCACGGAATGGATTCCAAACGGCCAACTTCGGGATTTGGTGATGACACGGCATGATTGGAGCCATCCTTTACCCAATCGAATGCTTTGGATGTGTTTTCTGTGTAGTAAGTTTTACAGCTGTGTTTGAGAACTGAAGGGAGCTAACGCTTTGATTATAGTGTGCCATATGCTCATAGCTATGGCTTGGCCCCCTGAGGGGGATCTAGATGCACCCTCGACTAGGCCAGAGTTGCCGCCTGCGGATTCGAGTGGCGAGCGCCCTCAAAAGTCAACAATAAGACATAATGATATAAATATTGGGAATAGTAAGCCATTAAAGTTCTAAGTCGTGTTGCTGGCATTTTGGCCGTCTCCTTACTAATGCTACGTAATAGTTATGTTTGGCGATTTTGACTTGGCGGCCCATCGACATGTACCCATTCTCAAACTCATTGACTTTGGACAAGGTAGTAATTCAACAGAATCTTTCCAGTAAGTTCTGAAATTTCATTCGAGATAATGTATACTAAAAGTTGTGTAGATACACGCCAGAATCTGCTGTCCGACAGAATATGCTTAAGATGGCCGAGGTAATGATAAACTTGATAGGGGGAACCGTTAGTACGAAGAATGATGGTATCAAATTCATGGACGCTACTGTTAATGGGCAGGTACGGAGCATAAGATCACGCGCGAAAGACCTAGATGGACTTATAGGGTATGGGTTGGATAGTACTGCTATTAACAAACAGAAACGGTGGTTGGACAATTTAGATGTTGATCTTAGGAATCTTTTGATCAGATGCCTAGCAGTTGACCAGAATATGCGACCGACACTCGAAGAGCTTTATGAAGAGGTTCACCGTAATGCTACACAAAAGACACGTATCTCTTACGCCGGTAAAAGATGGCAGAATAACGAATCTGATGAGGCAATTCGTACTATATCAAGAAATTTGATAGTAAATCGGGGAAGGAATACATAGCTGGAAGAGTAGGGGAATACCACATTTCAAAACAGCGAAATATGAGTGATGGATTTTGAGGAAGGATCATATGACAGAGAACTCGGGATGTTGGGGCCACCCTTTCTCCCACCAGAAGCAGGCAAGAGCTCTCCTTAGCCCACATAGAGCCCAACTCTGATTTTCCATCTGCCTTCACCAAAAAAACCCCCCCGGTTCCATGTGTGCATGTCTGACAGGGAAAGGCTACTGAAGATACAGCGTGCTCCTTATGTAATTATAATACCTCACCAGTTGGGCAATTGTTTACCAAACACCACCTGGGCGCGATATGATAAAATTTGAAATACATGCACATACATGAGAAGGTTTATGAGAAGATATCAATATTTGAAAGCTTATATGCCATAGAAATCAAGGATTTCATTCACTTGTTCTTCAAAGAAACTGAGCTGGCTAACCTAAGATTTCAACTGAGTCTGTATAGCTTCAGCCAACTCACGAAGACCTCTAATTCGTTCAGCGTAATCTGAACTTGACAATTGCAAACCACCGGCTACTGAGAGGCGGAGTTTCAGTGCCTGTCTATTATCAACGCTCTAATGCGGCAATGTGAGTTCAACTATTAAGTTTCAATCGGCTAGGTAGTGGGTACTACCAAGGACAAGTCTCACCTCTTCAATTGTGGATACGGTCACATATCGTGTTATAGTAACCTTCTTCTCTTGACCAAGTCTGACTACACGGCCGATTGCTTGGGTTTCTACTGAGGGGTTCCACTGAGGTTCCAAGAGGTGAAGTTGGCTAGCAATAGACAATTGGTTCAAACTATTCTGATTAGTCGACTAGTTCTTTTAAGGAGGGGGGGACGATTGCAGGTCATCTTACCCAATAGCCCCTGTTCCAAGAGTCATTAAGAGAACTCTAATGGAAGGATTTTGAAACTCAGACAGAATTTGTTTTCGTTCGGATACTGGAAGTGAGCCATCAATTCGCCTAAAAGTTATGTTATGATCCGTCATAAGTCTGGCAACCGCATCGAGACTTTTGATCCACGAGGAAAAAACGATTCTAAATTACCATTAGCTGTATGAACGCTGGGACTGTAAAAGGATAGGTCGAATACATTTTGTCCTCTAGGCTCTGTCGCTTGATATTATCCAGGAGAACTCGTAGCTTTGAAGGGCATTCCCCGGGATCATATTGGTCCGGACTCCTTTTCTTTATCATGGAAGTATCCGGTGCCATATTTCGTTTGTCTCGGATATTTGATCGTGAACTCGAATTTACCGAAAGATTTCCTTGCATTTTATGAGAGCGTTGAGGAGCGCACTCAGCACAAAAGGTGCCGTGATTTTGACGGATGGATTGATCTTCTTGCTCACATATATCATCGACATATGAGGTGCAGAACATGCATGATCTTGCATTGTCTTGTTGAGGTACGCTGAGTCCCTGGTGTGGTGGATTGAGTGTGGCTTTGTCGTCAATCCCAGTCTCAAGACCTAGATTGCAGAAAATGCGCATCCTCAGAAGCGCTTCGAGTATAGGTTTTTGGCTGATTTGTTGCGTATTCTGGCTACTAACGGTCTCTTCAATTGACCTTTGACATGCTCTAGCTAGCTCGTTATATACTTCTCGTTCTTTTGCTGAAAGCTTAGGTTTACAAGTCGTGAAGATGACATTCAGCTGGGAAAGGACAGATGTAGTACGTCTCAGGCAAATGGAACCAAGCAAGAGCCTGAGATGATCGAAATTTGGTTTCGTCATACCACTTGCTGTCTTTTTCCTTCCAGTAATACACCGTCGAAAGGTAGAAATATCCTCAAGAATGGGAACCCGCAAAAATCTGACCAGGGATGCTAGGTCTTCTAGACTATTTTGTATTGGTGTGCCCGTCATACACCACCGAATCACTGTATTTAATTGCATAACAGCTTTGAATTGTTTCGTGGACCAATTCCGAATAAAATGCGCTGCGTTGATCTCAGTCTTTGACACTTGATTAGGTACATTGGGCCTGCGACATACCTTCATCCAGAACTAACCGGTACCACTTGAAAGTGTTGAGAACACCACCGCCGGCACGTAAATCTGCTGTTACTGTCCCATACGTTGCTAGGACTATATCATAGGGTAAATTCGATGAAATTGAGAGACTTCGATTTGGACCATGGTATTTATAGTATCTGAGCGTCCCTAGAACCACATGTCTAAAACAGTTTGTTAGGTCTTTACTTGAAATTCATGGCCCATAATCCGGATGACCTACTTATCAATCTCTGCAATCCATCCATCGAGTAACACTAAGTACCAAGTTAGGAGTTACTAGACAACTAAGCACTTCTTCAGTAGAGCAGAAAAGCTTACGGACGGACGGAACTAATATCAGTGTTGAGTTTTTATGGGAAGGTTTCCATGTCATTGAGTGTTCCTCTGAGTCCGCTGGTTGCACATTGTATTTTTCTTCTTTTTGGCTTGATGCTATGGAAGCTATCATAGTGAGAGTCTTCCCAACTCCCATAGCATCCGCAAGAATACCACCAAGGGTATCATATGGCTTGTCGCTAGTTGACTTAGTAATCACGTGGTGGAAACTAGGCGAATCATAAGCATAAAGTTACCATTTGATCATATTCTTACTTACATTTGACAATCCTGGCCTGGGCTGTTATTCTTCCATAGACTTCGGGGATTCGAACCGTAAATACCCTCACGCCGAAGAATGAAATCAACTCCTTCTTTCTGGTGACTAGGAACTCGTAAGTTTGGAGGAATGCCACAATGGCTTTTTTTGACTTACTGGAGCAATACAGTTGAAATGCGCGGATCAATCTCCGCTTCCTTGAGATAGTTGTGCTGTGGGATGCTGTCAAGCACAGACAAAAGAGTATCGGTTTGCTGCTCATTATCTTGTTGTGAACGTGATACGTTACAATCAGTTCCTGCTTCATGAAACCCTCTTATTGCAGGTAAAATTGATCCATTGGAGAATGATGCACCCGCTATGTTAAGATATTGTGGATTCTCATACGGGTAGTCGGATGGCAACGGTACCGGATGTTGGAGGAACATGCGGCATTTAGATAATTCCTTTGCAAGGTCGTTTGAAACGGATCGTGGGCCAAATACAAGACAGTCCACAGAAGACTTATCAATTGAGCCACGCAATGGAAGGTTGCCTTGTTCAGCGGAATTGGTAACCAAACTGAACCGAATTGCATTTATTGAAGCAAGAACTTTACTTAGTGCGAGGTAAGTCTTATTGTTTAGCATAGCGATGGTTTTCCCAGATGGATCGACCACATCACTTCTTCCATCAGAGAATTGAAGTTTTGCGTCTGATATATCATTGCGATATGCAGCTCTTGATATTGCACTGTTCATTCCCTGCACACTAGCAACTGAAATCCATTGAATTGGGATGTCGCACAGCTAGATACAATTCCTCTTTTAGCGGAGCCACCAGTGACCATAGAGATCAAGTGCCTTACCATTCCAAAACATATTTCATGCGGATTGTGCGCGGAATTGTAGATATTCGACATACAAATGAGCTTTTCTAAAGAAGTCATCGAGTTGAGTTCCGAAATCCGGTAAAAATCTGTTGAGTGGGTGGTCTTGAGTCGTGATTGAATCAGAGGCTGAGTGATAAATATCTACCTAGGTAGGTATCTAGGTACCTACATAGCCACACACGGGAGTGCAGTACACCTTACGTACCTGCAAGCTGCAGGTTTTATTCCTCAATTCAGGCAGGCTGAGTCGAATTGTATCACATAAGAACCTACTAAGATGCCTACAAGGCAGACTCGGTATTAGCATTTCCTACTAATATTCGGAAAAGCCTAAATATAGTCTCGTATACCTGAATTCAAGAGCGAATGAATTCTATACCTCAAAGCAACTATTCTACCGTATTCCAATATGAGTCGTGGCGCCGCCACAAGTAATGCCCCTCCAATGCAGAGCGATTTTCTTGCTTCGCTCGATCGCTTTAAAAGAACAGCACGATTAACGCCAGAGGATGAAGCAGAATTCAAAATGACTAGTCTTGGAGAACTTCGACCTTGCATCCAGGCCATACAGCAGGAGCAAGAGCAGAAAAGGAGACTGTTGTATATGAGGCGACTTGATCCGTTTCTACAAGCAATGGAGCAATATGGCAAAGTACTAGATGTGTTTGTAAATGCCTCTGAAATTGTGGCCTATATATGGGTATGTGCAATTTCCTGCGGAATAAAGATCATTAATATTAATTGGCTACGATAGGGTCCGATGAAGTTCATCCTCCTTGTAAGCCTGTAACCGTCCTATGATTGAATCTAAATGAAAGTCGCTGACAAGCATGGTCAGACCGCCAGTAAATTCTCCGAGGCCTTTAACTCCATTCTAGATGCATATCAGGAAATTGGAGAGCAGATTCCCTTGTTTAGTAGCTACCAGGAACTTTTTTCCTCAAATGCTCATATGAAACCGATCCTTGTTTTCATATATCAAGATATTCTAGAGTTCCACAGAGATGCTATGAGGTATCTGAAACACCGAGGTAAACATGAGTCCCAGAATCCCAACTAGCTCTGAAAATCAACTAACAAACAAATTAACTTAGCATGGCAACAAGTATTCCAGGCAGCCTGGAGAGGATTCACAGGAAAGATTGAGCATCTTACAGCTAATTTAGCACGCCACAAACGTCTTATCGAAAGCCATGCTACCATTGCTGAATTCGAAGAAATCAAAAAGATTGGTGACGAAGTAAGACAGAAATTTGAGGCCGACCAAAGAAATGAGACAGACCGACGTCGATTAAGAGTCGTCCAGTGGCTTTTGCCATGCAATACAGAGAATCTACAGGAGCAGTATACGAAGTCTAGATCGGTATGCAAAGATGCAGGCCGTTGGTTGATCAACGATACAAGGTTCCGAAATTGGTTTAACGCAGGACAATGCCTTTGGCCAGTATTGTGGATAAATGGCATACCTGGAGCTGGTACGCTATAAGAGTCACCTAGTAGAAAAACAACTAATAATCCAAATCATAGGTAAAACTATTTTATCCTCGGTTATTGTACAAGAAGCCCGCAATGTCCCTCATACATCGACCATATTCTTTTATTGCAAATATGGAGATCCTTCGCGTAATACGTTCATTTCTGTTGCCAGATCACTCCTACGACAGCTTCTCGTCCAAAATTGTCATTTACTCGAAGCATTATATGAGACAGCTTCCTTGAGTGGCGAGCATGAGTTAACCACGAACATTGTTGCCAAAAAGTTACTTAAAACTGCCCTTGATACTTGTGGGGACACTTACATTATTATAGATGGACTGGACGAATGCGATAGAGCCAATAGGAAGGAGATTGCAACATGGTTCCAATCAGTAATAGAAGAGCTTTCCCTGAGCAATCCTGGCATTGTACGATGCCTTTTTGTTAGCCAGGATGATGGGATAGCACGCAAGGACCTCGGGACAATTCCCTCTATCAAAATAACGCCTTCTCAAACAATGAACGATCTAGCGGTCTTCGCAGACGTTTGGCATAAGCGCATAGAAGAAAAGTTTGGTTCATTGCAAGGAGACATCCACATCGCCAAGGTCATTACTGCTAGAGCGCAAGGTGACACTCTTTCTTCATATGACATACGCTAAGTGGTTACTGACAACACCTAGGGATGTTCCTCTTCGCCAAGTTGCTGGCAGAACACCTTTTCAGTCAGCCCTCTAGGGAAAGTTTGCGTCGTGAACTTGATCCGGCCATACTGCCTGTCAAACTAGACGACGCGTAGGTAGAACCGCCCATAAGCATTTCTGCCATAAAACCTAATAGAAATGATAGATACTCGCGAATATTGCATCGGATCACTGAGCATAAGTCGGAAAAACGCATTCAGGAAATCTGGCAAATACTATGCTGGATTGCGTGTGCCCCCAGACCGTTAAGATGGCGAGAAATTCAAGCGGCAGCATCTTTGGACCTTGATGAGCAAGAAGTGAATCATGAACGCCAACACTTAGAATCTCCCGTGGAAATCTTTGCGTCGCTTGTTGAGTTTCAACATAATGACGTGGTTGGACTTATTCATGGTACGGCTCGGGAGTAAGTCATGCATATCCATCAGCTGAATTAAATGACATACTTAAACGAAGCAGATATCTTGCACGGCGCCGTCTCGTCATACCTGGTACTCGCCTCGTCATACCTGGTACTATCCACTTTGACGTATCACTGAAAAGTATTGGATTCCTTGGATTTCCTGAAGTAGACGTGAGAAGAACTAGAGAGGAAATGGAGAAAGATTTTCTTGAAGGTCGTCTAGCATTTTACGACTACGCATCCGCCTACTGGACTTTTCACATGCAGCAAAGCCTAGGTTGTTCGAGCGAACCCGAAAATATTGCCTTGCTAGTAGAGACTTTGGATGCATTTGTTAGCCTACACTGGTCAAAGACAGCCAGACCATTAACAATATCCAAGACATTGCACGAAAATTTAAAGGCCTTGTCAGAATCCGAGTCCTACGATAAGATCTCCCAGGCAGTGGGTTGGTCAAACAAGCAATTGAGCAACCGTGGCCAAGGTCCATTGGAAGACGAGGCCCTTGATCTAACAGATGTTACGTCACGAATAAGGGCTACACTTGAGAAACTGGAGTGTACACTAACACCAGACGACAAGGCGAGACTAGCACAATACTATGGAGTCAAATGGTTTAAATGTCCCAGAGTAAACTGCTTTTTCTACCATGAGGGGTTCGGCACCTGCGCTGAGCGCGACGATCATATAGCAAGACATGAGAGGCCCTTCATGTGTATTGTTAGTGGATGCCCCATGTCAATATTTGGTTGCGTTACCGAGAGAGCTCTCAAACAACATCTATTCGATTATCATGGCATTGATCTCTCCACTAGTGAGGAATTTCCCGAACTCCCCAAATCAACAGCTAGCCCATCTAAGGGTAGTGAAAAGATTTATAACTGTCCCCAGTGCCAAAAGAAATTCACACGAAGATACAACCTCAAATCTCATCTTCGGACACATGCTAATGAGATGCCGTTCCTGTGCTCGTTTTGCGAGGAAGCATTTACACGCAGCAGCGACTGTAAACGCCATGAAAGCGGCCACGGAGAAAAGAGGTTTAGATGCTCTGGTCAATTAGAAGATGGGACGTCGTGGGGCTGCAAAACATCATTTGGCCGCGCAGACAAATTGGCCAGTCATCTTCGAACTAAAACAGGACTCCAGTGTATACGGCCTCTGATTATGCAGAAATTGCAACATGGACACCGAACTGCAGATGGAAATATACTATTGAAAGATTTGGATATGGATGCAGATGCCTTGCTATCTGCTAGTGAAGGGCTTCCAACGTTTGACGAATTTTTGAAGCTTTGTGGCCTGGACAAATCATTTCTAGAACAAGAGATTTGAACTAGTCTCCTGGCGAAGCACCTAGCCTTGCCATCTTCAATGGAAAGAATGACTGATCCCGCTATCACGGGATGTTCGTAGAAGGCTTGACGGTAATATACCATAACGGGAAGCCCACATGGTGTAGTGGGTAAACACCTAGCAGTGCATTAGCGTACGACTACGCGAAGCAAGTAGGTTCGAATCCTGCTGTGGTAACCAACGGTCCGATCTATCAGGGTTTTCACCCCGCTTTAGGACCCACTGGGCGTTGGAGGATGGTTCTGAATGACGTTAGAAGAAAGTGGGTTCGGAGAAAGGGGTTTTCCCTGTACAGATCGTCTAGCAGAGGTCGCCGACGCACCTGGCTAGAATAATGCACGGAGAGCAAGAGTGGTAGATAAAAATCTTTCTTATGTCAGACAATACTCTAACTCTGCCTACCTAAGTACTCTAGACGTCTTAAAGCGGGAATATGGCCCGAAGATGTATTTACCTAAATAAATACACGTCACTCTGCAACGTAAAATATACCTACCTACCATAACGGGAAATCGCATAAGCCAACAATTTACTGACTAATACTTCTTAAACTCAATGGTTTTCGCAGGTTTTAATTATTACCCCACCCCCGGCTAAGTAGGTAGGTACCTGGGTACTTACCTAAGCAATCCCGCAAGTCTCCAAATAATCACTTTCGAAGCACGTGACGAAGCTTCTCAACATTTTCAATCTCATATTTAAGGGCTGTGTTAATTTTATCATTAGGTCCAATCGGAGTTTCTGCGCGAGATGCAAGCGCATGCAAGCGTAGGGCATTGAGTCTTTGTATCCACCTATGGCTGCGCGACAACCCGGGGAGTCCACCACCTCGTACCACACTAATCAGACGATACACTCTAGCCTGTATCATGTGCTCTCCAAGCACGGTTCAACCGCCTGTTGCCAGCTGCTGTGCCGAGCTGGTAGATCCCCACTGGTTCTTGACGGATTCAATCTCGGAATTGTCGGTATTACTATCTTGGGAGGTCTTGGCAAAGCTCTCGAAAACATCGTGTCTCTTTGACGACCGTCCGCAAGGCATTTTATACCCCATATCTTTAAGCAGGGTTAGTACAAAAGCCAAGTCCCATCTAAAGTACCTAGGGACTGTTTTTTTGCGTATGTTTTATTACATTAATTCAAGTGGCTTAAGTATTGAGCTTTATTTCATTGAGATTGTTAACTGAATATAGTTAAGCGTGTTAAGGACCTTAGTATTTTCACTAAAAACTATTTTTAACTGGTTGAAAATATGGGGTATAAAATGCCTTGCGGACGGTCGTCAAAGGAATAAAAATCCCTCGAAGGTAGGTAAATATTAGGTATTTAATCTCTTGTTTATTACAGGGATTTTTTAAACGAATCACCTTAAGATACGTTAAGGAGCAGGGGTCCCTCTTGTTTGATTGGCTAAAAACTATAGTCCCCTAGGCTGCACCCAATCATCAATTAAAAAATTACATGACCCGCGACGTTAGACGGGGCTAAGAAACCGGAGATATCGGATCTTCACGATAGCAAATGGGTTATCGATGAGGATTCAAACCAATGACGTCATGGAAAAGGCCTTTGGCATCTACGATATTAAAATTCAAATTTCAGGTTTTCCCGTGAACTCTTCCGGGGCACAATGATTTTACAAACAAATACTAAAAATTATTAATCTTTTTGAGCTATCCGCCGAACGTTCTCCAGATATCTATCGCAAATTGTCGGGAGATATAAAATCCTCCAGATCACAATCATCCTCTGCATCAAACATCTCAAGCTTTCGGTTCAAAGTCCCGTCACGGAACTTATTTGTGATCTTCTGCTCGGTTCCCGCGGGAACCCATCCGCCAAAGTCTGCCTTCTCGTCAATATAAATTACAACTGGTGAGCTCTGAAATTGATACGAGGTGCAATGCGCATCGTGCTCGATATGACTCAAGCGAGCAGTGCATATCTCTACTTCAGGATGCCTAGGGAGCGTTCCGATGATAATCATGCCTCGTTTATTAGTCGAGGTCGGTGGAAAGTAGCGCACTTCGCGTCGTTGCGCTGATACTGGGAGCAGAACCGTTTCTTGGGGAGTCAGAGGTAGGGAAGGCGAGGGACTCCCTACTCCCTTGGATTTGAACAGGTCTATCCGAGTCACGGAAAGTATACAAGAGCTTTTGGTGACGTAGACATGCTCATTTGTCCAAGTGAAGGTAAATGGAAGTTTGCAGACCGAAAAGTGCATGACGTCGCCTAGATTAGCCTTGACTCTATGAATCAAATGCGGTGGGCTATGAGTTGTTTTATGCTCCGAAAGGCGATGTGTCGTGACGAAAATCGCCATCGCGAGTGCCTTAGGTGCGTTCTTCTCGGTGGTTTCAGCCTGTGCTCTTTTTTCTCGTGCCTCTATTGTAGCGATGTGCATGTATCTACCGCAATCAGAAAAGCGGATCTTCATACAGACTTGACGAGCTGTTGCGTTGTTTAGTGTAACGAGATCGTAGAATTAGGTTCTAAAACGGATGGTATACTTACTAAATCTAGTTGTCGCCATTACACGTCGAATGAAGTAGGTGTTCTCTTGATAGTCGACGAATAAGATGTCACCACCGCATAACGGCCACACAACTAATGGCTTTAGAGGATGTATGGCTGGAGGCGAATGGTATAACATCACGGGAAACTTGAAATTGAAGTAGAAGATTTGGCGAGGCTTGTCAC
Source organism: Annulohypoxylon nitens (assembly GCA_022496965.1). Classification (NCBI taxonomy): domain Eukaryota; kingdom Fungi; phylum Ascomycota; class Sordariomycetes; order Xylariales; family Hypoxylaceae; genus Annulohypoxylon; species Annulohypoxylon nitens. Next base: position 704,715 of record MU386634.1, read on the forward strand.
CATCTAAATCAAATATCGCGATCAAACCCATGTTTTCTGTGGTGCCTCGTTTTTTCCTGGATCTGCGCCTTTCAGAAGTAAACATGAGTGGCTGGTATCTCCCGTCATCATCAGAAGACTCCGTGTCGTCTTTCATATAACCTGTGAGGTCTGAGGAGAGCTGTTCATGCGAGATGATGATCTCGTCTCTTGAGTCGTCGCTGTAATCATCAGACAGCCCGCTCTTGGTATCGTCCCAGTCTAGGGAAATGCCAGAGTCTGAGGCATCCTGAGTTGAACCTTCACTAACAAACTCCTCCGCTTTATCTTCGACGTCTGAATCTTCTGACTCATCCGATGTTTGTACGTTGGAAGATGTAGTGACACTTCCACCATCATCATCGCTAAATTCACTATCAGAGTCCCTACTTGCGTTAGAAGCAGAATCGTGATGTCTATGCAAAAAATAGTCCATGGTGATAGGACAGAGATCCATGTATGAGTCATTGCGCGTTTGTCTCCTAGCAATTACAACCAAGTCCTTGCTGCTGGCAAATTCTTCAAAGTAGTTAGCGATATGAGTGGTTGTATCCTCACCAGTTAGCACCTCGTTATAGTTGTCCCCATTTCTATGGAATAGCTGGCTTCCAATGCGAAGAAATTTTGAGTCGTTGCTTAATGATATCGGCTCGGAATGGCTAGACCTTTTTCGGATCTTCTGGGGATTCATAGAATACAGAGACAAACGACTCGTCCTCTCGTCTACAGTGATATTGCACGTTTTTGAATGCATAGGCGAACTAGGAACCCGTAGGTTCCACGTGTCCAATGCTGCGTACAGTTCGCCGCTAGGTCTAAGGTGCCGTTAAATAACGAGCAATAGGGGTATGTAAGATATAATACTCACGTTGATTTCAAGTAGACGATTGTCACTATTTCTCCATCATCAGAGAAATACTCAGCAGCTCTTATGTTGCTATCTTCATCGTTGTTGGTGTTTGTATGTAATACGAAACTGGAATATTTCTCTTTCAAGCCCGCTAGAAAACTACAAGGACCCACGATGCCAGAAAGACAGCGAGTGATTTCAGTCTTACATTTATATATCGGGCACTCATCGCCATCGCAAGAGCAGCTCAAGAAGTGCTTCCACTCACTAACAAAGTGAAGGAAATCCTTCAGAAGGTTTTCATCTGCTTTTATGAGTGATCTTGGAAGAGTTTTTCTGAAGCGTGACCTCGGGTTAAGATTGGTACTAAAGAGTTCGAAGTGAAACTCAAGGAAATTGCTTTGAATCTGGAGTATAGTCTGGAAGTTTGATGAATACAGAAATCTATAAGCAAGGTTGTCTCGTTCTGGCGTGGCGGTGATGGCATCAAAATGCCTGTCCCAATATTTAGCTGCGTAAGTTGAGAGATAATGAGTTTGAATCGTTTGCGACATAGCTTCGTAACTCTCAAATGACTCCAAGTAGCGCTTCTGCATGAGATAGTGCAGACATGCATCTGCTATGTGGTGTTCGCCAATACGATACTGTTGCTCTTCAGAATCTTGAAGCACACATGGGTTTCTGATTAGGAAATCTTTGACTGAGGCGTGGGTAAGCTGAACCAAAGGATCTGACTCTACACGACCAGGGACTTTTTCGATTAAAGGGCAGAATATGTTCTCGAGCCTCCGAGGCGTGTTGAACTTGTCTATGTTTTCTCCGGGCACATGAGGAAAGAGAAGAGCCATTGCTTCTTCCAACTCACTTAACCTTAAAGGCCTCTTTGCGAATGCGACCATCGAAAATAGCTCGCTATTATCAGAATTAATATGACAGGTAACTGGATGCGCAGCGTGTATGTGCACGAACCTCGCAGCCTTTTGATGTTGATGATATTGCGTCTTGAAAATTCTTATATACATGTCAGACATGTGAGTTGGAAGCTCTTCCTCTATTATCCGAGGTAGCTCAGAGGGTCTAGGAGATCCTTGCTTGATATGACTTGTCAACAGCTTAGCGAAAAGGAAATTCCCATCACATCTTTGAAAAAGCTTCGGGAGTACGATTCTTTCAACTAAGTAATGTTTAGTCTAGTTTCTGTCCCAAATTTATATAAAACTTACCAAAATCACCATCACTGGGTTCCTCTTCGGCAAGTTCTCGAATCTCTTTCTCTATAAACAAATGTACGTCATCTCTGGTGTGATCTTTAAGATCTATAGTAGGATATGTAGATAGAAGTCCATCTAATTGTCGGGAGTGACGAGAGGTGACCCATATTCTTATAAGATCCTTGAATTCGTCGAGCAGTTTGAAAATAAATGGACTTAACATCTCTTCTTCTCGAGGCTCTTCGTCCAAACCGTCGAGGAATATGAATAATCTCGGGGAGTTCGCTGATCTCTGTATTTCTATACTTCTAAATTCATCTAGAAGATGCCTTGCCATTTGAAGTAGCCCATTAGTTGTTTGAGATGATGTCCCTTTGGTGATATCCATTGCACCTAGAGCGACATCCTCATCTTTTTCGAAAAGGTACTCAAAGAGTTGTTCGAGAAGTCGCCCTGCCGCTTGCACTACAGTTGATTGGTGATTGAAACGGGAGTAGTAAAATACTGCGCACTTCCCAAGGCTTTGAACGCGTTCTATGGCTGCTGAGCATAGAATTGATTTCCCCAGGCCTGGTGACCCGTTTATCCAGATCACAGGTTTAGCTTCATCATCATGTAGCCACTGGTCGAACAGATGATGCTGCCACAGCCAGGCGCAACTCCCCGAAGTTCGTGTTCTTACATGGCGATCGAATTGTTCATGGTGGCTTATATCGCTTTCTCTTTGAGGTGCAAGCCACCTCTTTATACGATCTCTATAATCTATGGAAATTTATTAGCCGAATAACTTAAATCTAATATTTGATTAGATTATTAATACGTACGATAAAGGCGCTCAGGGGCTAAGTTCTGGTAATTCGCTACAAGACTATGAAGCCCCTGGATGTCTCCTTTTAAGCTTACTATGCCTTGTTCTATATGGAGAGATGACGCGCTAGATTTTGAAGACATAAGCTTATCGTTTTATTTGCTTGGTGCATACAGTACTGTAGTCATCCTTCATGGGGTTCTTTCAGAGGGCGCTTTTACTCACTTAGTATTCAACGCGACCACGTCTAAAAAGAGCTGCCTAGCCTTTTTGAGTGATAAAAGTGCCTTCCCTAATCTTCGGTCGAACTTGGCGCCAAGGAAGATTCTTTGGGCACGGCCCTTGCTGAGAAAGCTCTCGATGAAGTCAAGAGCGACTTTGCAATCCTCCATAGCACGTCTCAGATGATCGAGACTGTTTAATGGCTCCTCGCCCTGGCTATAGGCAGCATGGCGAGCTTCGATATGAGTCTTGAATTGTTCCATAGTCTTCATGAAGTCATTGAGATTGAGCTCCATTGATTTGAAATCCGCCGTGCCATATTTTGAGGGGCCAATGTGGGACCTTAGAAGCGTTATGCAGTTGCCTGTGAGCTGTAAAACTGCAATAGCGGTCCCAACAATGCTGAGAGGATCGGCCATGGTTAGAATTCTTTAAGTCTTGATTGAGGGGTAGCTGAGAAAATTTTGTTGTTTCTGAGGAGTCGGCAGGTGAGCGAGTCTCTTGAGCTTCGAGCTCCTTTTTCTAAATATACGCAAATACAAGTTGGATATCATCGGGATAAGATACTACATTCTAAAGGTATTAGTACCTAGATATCCTGTGAATCTTTGTATGGGTACAATGCAGCATACCCTGCAGTATTCGTTATCGTGATGGGGATGGGAGGGTGAAGACCTGGATTAATAGGCTGCCTTGTCTTACACATATATTCTCACACCAGCGATACTACTGTGGCAGTGTGTCGAGTGGTCATCCGATATCAAAATATGCACAAAAATTAATCAAGCGGTGTATCCATGTTTTGAAGACATGAGCATCATTGTGCTGCGGAATACTCCCTCACTGCCTCAAGACGCGTTTTTTTTTTTCGGTGAGAGACTTGTATTATTGATGGCCTAATTCGAATTCCGTCGGTACTGGGTACATGTTCACAGCCTTGGTCAGCACTGCCACATATCTGATAGGTATCGGTACCCCTACCTACCTAGGTGAGGATAGATATCTTATATCGCATGGACCCATTTGCATTCTGTAGATCATTCTTCTCTTCGGCTTACATACGTAGTAGTTTCTGAGTTTCTCCAGGAAACTATGACTGATTCAACTGAGAAGTCAGCCAAAGAGGCTGAAGGGCTTGTGGGTGACAAAAGACAACCAAAATCCAGAGTACTTCGCTTCGACCAAGTGTACGTTGTATAGAGCCACGAACCCTATGAATCCACCGCTAACGAATCTCACAGGTATGATCTGTAAGTTCACCTTGGTAGTTGTGCTGAGAGTTCTATGTAGTTCAGTCCAATGCTAAGCTGATTTAGGAGAACATTTACTACAAAATTTGAGCGAACCGTCAAGCCGCACGAAGTGTTGAGTAAGAAATATAGAAAAAGAAACCCTGTCCTTGTTGTCCGGAGAATTATAGACCACAAGGGTAGGCTCGATGCCACAATAATCGATATCACGTCTAAAGCAGTGGCCGATATCTTATGTGACATTAACAAAGGCGTCGAAAACTTGACACTCAATAAAGTGCCACCTCAGGTATAATTCATGACTAACTTTACGTTGTTGAACTTCCTCTAACGTACACAGGCTACACTAGACCTCTTCTTCCATAGCTGGGATGGCCTCAAAGACTCGCTTCAACGTGCAGAGGAGTCATTAGAGCCGAATACGGAATTGATTGATGATCTCAAAATCGCATGTGACTTTGTGGAAGAGGAACATAAAGATACGGCCCGGAATTATTCGTCACTTGTCGCAGCTAATGAGATCACCTGGAATTTACTTTGGACAATCATGAAGCCAAACTCATTGGTGTACCATTATCATGAACTTGTAGAACAACACCAAATTCTGAGGTTTAAGAGCATGGAAAGAGTAGTTCCATTGGACAGACCACGATTCTGGAGAATCAAATGCGATGTTATCACGGATGACGGAGATAGATTTGGTCTTGCGAGAGAACCATTACCTCTTCACATTGACGAGTTCTATGGAACGAGAAAGATACCAGACCTACTTGTATGCCCCCTTGAAAAGTCACCCATGGCTGAAAAGGCGAGGGAAGAAGCTTTGGCTAGGGGGAAGTTCTTCCAAAGCATAAGGCCGCCGTACTTTTGCAAAACTTACGGGTTTGGAATGTACGAGAAAAGAAAAATTAACTATGAACCAATTTGGCTCAAAGCGAGGACGTATGGGAGAGCTATGATAGACGCTACGGCATTTCGCACCTTCAGCCCAAACTTATCTTTTCATCCGACAGTAATACGTAACGTCGAAAGGGAATCAATGACCGACGAGGAGTTGTTGATAATAAGCCCTGTAGTCCTAGGATTTAGTTTTGGAAGCAAAAAATGGCTCGGGCTCCCACTATCTCGCTTGGCGCCGATTGATTGGAATCCCCTGGCATTCGAACAACTAGTTCTCAATACTAAGTCGAAGAAACTTATACTTTCTCTTATAAAGAATCATTCTTCTTCCAGCCAAACCTTCGACGATATTATTGCCGAAAAAGGTAGAGGGACTATTTTCCTTTTGAGTGGCCCTCCAGGATGCGGTAAAACGCTTACAGCGGAGGCTACGGCCGAAGTCACGAAACGTCCACTGTATAGTATTTCTGCTGGTAGTCTTGGCACAAAGTTGGACGAAGTTGAGGAAAGGCTTGCTAAGACACTTGAGCTCGCTCATACTTGGGGTGCTGTACTGCTCCTTGATGAGGCCGATGTTTTCCTTCAGCAAAGAGATAGCAACGATATTGAACGGAATGCCCTTGTCAGTATATTCCTACGACATATTGAGTACTACCAGGGGGTTCTCGTATTGACGACAAACCGGGTCGATGAATTCGATATCGCTTTCGAGAGCCGAATCCATGTCAGCATTCGATATCCGGAACTTGGTAGAGATGCTAGAAGGGTAATCTGGGGTAATTTCTTAGATCGAGCCGGAAACTCTGTAGCAAATTCGAACCCAAAGTTCACCGAGGCGGAAAAGGATGAACTTGCATCCAGGGAGGTGAATGGTCGACAGGTGAGTCCATCTACGTCGCTAAGCTCAATTCTTACCACATTGCGCAAGTTCTCATTAAGATCAGATCAAAAACGTTGTTCACGGTGCTCTCACTTTGGCGGAAGAGGCAGGAGAGCCATTAAAAATGTCTCACATCGAGAATGTCCTGAGTGTCATCCGTGTATGGAAAGAAGGGAAAGACTAGAAGCGGGAATAGAGTCAATAGTAGAAGAACGGCGGGGTTATGGATTAGGTAATCAATATTTCCGATTAAATTTGGGAGGGCGCGGTCACGTAAACAATTCCCAATTACGTAAACACCTACAATCTTTCGGAAGCTCATTCAATGATTAGGTAAGATTTCTTGATTATGTAACGTTCATTACAACTATTACATAATGTCAATAGATTATCTCAATGACTTGAATCTGACAACTTCAACGTGCAATACCTACGAATCCTTTACTAACATAATGTGCAACGACCTGCCGAATCGAGCTGGATGAGATTGTCTGTTTAGTAGCAGTGCTATCTAATATGCACATCTAAGTAAACCAGGGATTAGGTGGATGAAATCTAACATGAGACGCTAGATTGAACGCCATCAAGCCAGAATCGTATCGGGAGAAGACCGCCGAGACCTTTATCAGCCGGCAGGTTACATCCGACCCCGCCGAACCTCGTCATAAACATCCTCCTCCTAGGAACACATGGCTTTTCATGGCTTTTAACATTGTCTCCAATCCAAAATTTAAACTACCTACTAAGCATTCATGGTTCGGCCCGTCTAGCATGATTGGCTCACCAACATCGCTGGTGCGGTAAAATGCTGTGAAATGGCATGAGATCGCAGAAGATTGATAAGACTGAAACGAAAATGGCACCAGCCAACAGCACCATAACCGCTGCCCCGCAGCAGCAAAGGCACAAACTCACAGAACCGGCCGATTATCCTAGATGGAATACCGAATTGATCGAGGCTTTGCGGGCGAGGGACTTGCTCCCTTATGTCATGGCAAGCGTGCTAGAGCCTCCAGGTGATGAGAACTCTCCGGCTCGCCTTCGCTGGCGAAAGAATCGCCTTACTGTCTTACTCATGATGAAGCGCTCACTTTCGACCGAAATGAAGAGTAAATTGGCTAATGCTGGTTGGGATTCCGGATACAACAGAGATCCAAAGAAGATGTACGATATGATTCGTAAAGTTTCCCAGGAAGGCCAAGACGAAGAAAACGATCTATCATCCCAGCCTCTATCACCATTAGGATCAATTGCTACTATGGATGATCTCGAGAAGGAAATCGAATTGATAGAGTACGAAGATGGCGAGGAAGACTGGACTTCCATTGACGTACCTTCTAAGATGACCCCGACCGAGTCGATCCAAGATCGCATTGTTCGTGTAACCAATGACCTAAGGGACCTGACAGCTTACTACGACATTGATGGTTCGGCATCTCGGAATGGAAGGCTGGAGGTATTCTTTCGAGACGAGCTAGCGGATCTTGAGAGACAATCATTTGACTCGTACTCCTCCCAAGACGATAGAGTTGATCACTTGTTGCTGCGCAATTATATGCGACGTGCGCGACGCACGCTAGAGCTTGATAAGGCGCGAGATGCCAAGTTCGCAGCGTTTATCGAACCATTCGCCGCCCCCATCACGGCCTGGTGTGAGCAACGTCGGCGCGTCGAGTCAATTGATCCAAAGGAATTCGCTAACACTCTCAACGCAACCGAGAAACTTATCTTGAAGTCAAGAGATCACGTCAATCATAATTATAGCAAATATTCAAAGGCTACTGGCTATCGCGCTTCTCGTAGGGTGGCAGATCTACGTAGCAAGCTTGCTGAAACGTACGCTTTCTACAAAGACTATGACCCGCAATTCGATTGGTGGGTCACTGAGCCCTACAAGAAGCTCGATGCTGCTCTTGAGAAAACAGTTGAGTTCCTGCGCGAAGTACTGGTAGGCGTCAAGCCCGGCGACGAGGAGAAAATCGTCGGGGAGCCCATTGGCCGGGATGGTCTTCTTACCGATCTTGAAGCTGAAACGATACCATATTCACCCGAGGAGCTCCTGCGCATCGCCGAGAAGGAATTCACATGGTGCGAAGCTGAAATGATAAAAGCATCCCACCAACTCGGTTTCAGCAACAACTGGCGTGCGGCCCTCGAGCATGTGAAGAACCTATACGAGCCACCAGGCGCATACCCAGCCTTCATCCGCTCCCTCGTCAACGAAGGCGCCGCCTACGTCAAGAAACACGACCTCGTAAGCGTCCCACGCATCGCCGAAGAAGCAATCCGGATGACCATGATATCCGCCGAAGAGCAAAAAGTCTCTCCCTTCTTCCTCGGCGGAACCTGGATGCAGATGTCGTACCCAACGCGCGCGATGCCGCACGAATCAAAACTGATGTCGCTGCGCGGTAATAACAGGCCCTTCGCGCGCGCCACCGCGTTTCACGAGATGATCCCCGGACACCACTTACAGGTTTTTATCGGCGAGCGCCATCGCCATTACCGCCGCCCCCTCTTCGATACCCCCTTCTATGTCGAGGGCTGGGCCCTCTACTGGGAGATGCTGCTTTGGAACCGCGGAGACTTCTTCGTCTCGCCGGAGGATAAGGTCGGTTCGCTGTTCTGGCGCATGCATCGCTGCGCCAGGATCCTGTTCTCGGTGAAGTTTCACCTCGGGCAGTTGGATGCGCAACAGTGTGTTGATTTGCTGGTTGAGAGGGTTGGGCATGAACGGGCTACGGCTGAGGGTGAGGTTAGGAGGAGTCTTGGGGGAGAGTATTCGCCGCTTTATCAGGCGGGGTATATGCTAGGCGCCCTACAATTGATGGGGCTGAGGAAGGAGGCGGTTGGGAAGGGGTATGGGAAGATACGGGAGAAGGAGTTTCATGATCGCATACTGAGGGCGAATGTTATGCCTATTGAGATGTTGAGGGCGCTGATCTTGGATAAGGAGCTGAAGAAGGATTATAAATCTGAGTGGAGGTTTTATGACGATAAGCTATGATGGGAAGGTGGGATAGGTCATGTGAGGTTCGTGTATACATAGACGAGGCATGATGTTGATTTCTTAGGCTAGTTGGTGACACATGCGTTCCATATAGGGTTTGCGGGTTACGGTTTACGAATACTTCAGTCGATGATACATGATGATAAACGACCTCAGGACTTGAAATCGTTTGAGATATGTGAAAGTGTGGGTTTTGGAATCCATCTACCGTTATTGTGTATCGCCGAAAGTACCCCCATGAAAGTCAATAGAATCAAAACTGCATCCTGAACTTTTCCGTATATGTAACACCCACGAGCCGTCAGATAATCCGGATATTCCCTATTTTTAGAGCCAGGACATCCTTCAATATACACCCAGGTAGGTAGACACCGCTCTACATACTTCAGGAAATGCCCCTCGATCTACTTTGAAAATGTAACCTTTATGACTTCGATATGATTATTATTGGTAAAAGAAATCGTCAGCGTCTTCCCACTAGCATCAAGATATGGGTGAGCAACGCCCGCATACGTCAGACCGCCATCAATAGGCGTCCCCGTATACACCTTGACATCCGGAGTCCACGGACCCTCAAGAGACGTCGCAGTTCGAAGTAGGACGTCACTTCCTCCGGGACCTATATTCATGTAAGTAAACTTTTCCGAATGCACGGGTGATGGTGCGGTCAAATACTCACTCAAATGCACAAAAACATAAACCCCCCAAAACTCACTCCACACAAACTGTCCCTGGCCCACAAACCACATCACCGCATTCTTCGCCCCAAACTCCGTAAGCGGCTTCCCCGTCTTCCAACCTCCCGCCGCCGCTCCCCACCAGTACTCATACTTACTCAGATCGTACGCGTCGGCCGCGTTCACGCGTAAGAGGTACACGTACTGCGCGTCTGTGAAATCCGTGATGGAGGTCGGCGCTCCACCCCATGCGTATATGTAGTCAGACTTCGGGTCCCGGAACGCGGCTACGTCGCCGTAGCGCGGGAGGTTGGCGGAGGGCCACCAGTACCCTGTGGAGGAGCCGAGGCGCTGCGTTACGGTGGGGACGCCGGAGACGAGCTCGACTTTGGCTACGCCGGCGCCTTTGAGGCCGGCGTCGTTGGCGTTCTGCGGGGAATAAGTTATGTGTTTTATGAACTAATTGGGGGGGCGGGGACGGTTAGCTTACGACAAGATAAAACAGCGCGCCCTTTCCCCCCGCCGTCTCAACTAAACTCGTTCCCCCAAACCCAAACGTATTATCCTCTCCCCAGTCGGCATTAAACGGCACAAACTGTTTCTGATGGCGCACCGGCGCATCATCATTTAAATGCAAATCCACAACCACCAGCGGGTTATCAGTCATCAACGACAAGGAATCACGAACCATGCCGTGGAACTCGCTCGTGTTGTCCTTGCTCGGATCGGTCAGGGGTTGCGCGCACCATAAAGTGTCCCCGTATACCGCGTACCATTTCCCCTGTAGTTCGCCCGTGAACCCGAGGTCCCGGTGGCTGCAGCTGTTGTTCGCGTTCTGCTGCCCAAGGTACGCGGTTGAGAAGTGGCCGGTGAGAGGGTTCGTGCCGACCGGCTGCGTGGGGTCGTCCGCGCGCCGGTGCTGGTGCTTGGCGTGAGGGTCAGCGAGGGTCGCCGGGAGCACGGAGGCGAGGAGGAGGGGGATCCGCAATATCATGATGTGTGAGGTGAAAGGTGTGGGGGAATGGCAAGCGGACCCGATAGAGATCAATGAGAGCTAAGTACGGGTATGGTTGCAGGTGCAGGCATCTTTATGAACGAATGGGACGGGACGGGCATGGAGGAATAGACGGGCAGTTGCTGAATGGGGAAACGAAAGCGAGATGACACGGGAAGCCTATTGCACAGCTGCCTTCTTGCGAGGCGTGGGATCGTCGTTTGTCTCAGGATTAGACATTTGATTTTTGTTCCTGAAAACGACGATTACTTTCTTTTCCTATTTCCCTGCTATATTTAGTTCGGCCTGCTAAGCCTTTCATTTGGATCGTGCCCAGCTAGATAGGGCAAGTTGGTTGGTGGCGTGTAATCCTTTCATATCGATCGACTGGTAGTAGGTCCCCGCATCCCTTTCGGGCTTCTAGTGAAGTGAGGATTTGAGGAAATGTCCACTCAATTCATAATTATGAAAAAGAATCATTGCATACATTCTCGAAGTCGCTCATTGCCGCCCTCCAGATTATCTGCTGTTGGTAAACGTCTAGTGTTCGGTTGGTTGGACAACATATAGCGGTTAAGTGTGCCAATGAGCGAATGGTGTTTGGACAGCGCCTTATGACACTGAAACGTCTCTGTAAATATTAGAATTGAGTGGCTGATATGAAGAAGTACTGAATAAATGTGCTTGATTTTGAACTAGAAATTGATTACATATTCATCTCTCATCCTACATCATGTCAACAACATAGAGTTCAAGAATTCTTCAACAATCTCACGATGTTGTTGAAGATAAACATCGATGAAGATGTTTCTAGTGTAAAGGACGTAATCAAGTAAGCAATATGTAAGTTTAGGCCTTTTTAATTGGTGGATTTAGCTATTGGGTGTACGTGTGTAACCTCCCGGGCTCTTTTCGGAAGACCCGTGCCAAGATTTCAGCGTTGTAGTAGGTGCGGGATGATGCGGGGAATCATCCGGGCAGATATCAGTGCAGATATCTGGATCGGCTATCCCCTGATCTAAGGTCCTAAGGTCCGAAACGCTCCTAGACCCGTACAGAGATAGTGGATGAAAGTGGCCCCTTCTAGTCCCTTACCGTACCTGATTCCGAGTGTCGGCATATGATAGACTTATATCTTCACCGCAACGTACCTAGGCAATGAGACAATTCGGCATTCTCAGGTCCACGATTCAAAATTGATTGGGTTGTGTTTGATAAGAGTGAGAAGTTCAGGTAAAAATGCCTTACGTGACAGATTATGATCGAGAACCTTGGAGGCCAACTCCATCTTCTCGGGCTACGTCGGAGATCAAGCCGTGCATTATCATACACGGCGGTGCTGGTAATATCACGCCTGAAAAGTTAGGGATAGATGGGTATAGAAAGTATAAGGATGCGCTGGTAGAAATTGTGAGTGATAATCCTCATTCACATGCGCGGAGATAAGCTAAGACGTCAATTAGGTACGGGAGACATCTCAATACATGCGTACACCAGTACCACCAGAAGAGGATGAAGATCTTAAACATTCCGCCCCCAAGTATCCGTCGGCGCTTGACATTGCGACGTTCGCTGTAACGCTACTTGAGAATAATCCGCTATTCAATTCGGGCCACGGCGCTGTTTTTACACGTGATGGCATCAATGAGATGGATTCCTCGGTAATGGTATCGAGGGGTCATGCTAAGCGCGGCGTCGGCTTGACGGGCATGCGCCGAGTCAAGAATCCCATTTTATTAGCCAAGGCAATGTTGGAACACGGTGACCAGGATCTGGGAAATCTGGCTAGAAGGGCCGAATCGAACTCCGACAACTCGGAGAAGACAAACCTCGATATCCCCTCAGCACAGGGCCATACGCTCCTATATGGACCGACCGCTGAGCAGTTGGCTGAAAAGTATGGGCTTGAATTAGTTGATCCGGAGTATTTCTTCACTCAGAAGAGATGGGATGAACATATCCAGGGTTTGGAGAAGGAAAAGGCAGGGGAGGGCCCGGCTACTTGGAGCGCCGATGATTATTTCCCACAAGGCACATGTGGTGCCGTAGCCATGGATTGCGAAGGGGTCATGTGCGTAGCCACAAGCACGGGAGGGTTGACGAACAAGCTAACGGGGCGTGTTGGTGATACACCCGTTCCCGGTGCCGGGTTCTGGGCCGAGGAATGGGACGATCCGGGCAGCAAACGCCGAGAACCCGTTGCACGCGCATGGCGGAGATCAAGGACGTTTTTGAAGGGTCTACGGTGTTTCTTTGTTAACTGTTTCTTGCGACAGTCGATGAACGTTGCCGGGAGGAGCGCGCGCGTAACACGATCTATCGCCGTATCGGGTACAGGAAATGGCGACTCCTTCCTTCGAGTAGCCGCTGCTAGGACGGTCGGTTCCATCGCTCGATGGGGCGGATTGACCGGACCTGATGCCCTAGGTCGCGTGGCTGGAGATGGCGGAGAGTTGCAAGCAAGTGCCGGGGATCGCTGGGGAAAGACAGGAGAAGGAGAAGGTGGAATGATTGGTTTGGAGAACATTGTTTTGCGCGATAAGTCTGGTCGTGTGATAAGCAGCCACGTCGAGATATTACAAGACCTCAATTGCGCCGGTATGTTTCGTGCTTGGGATGACGGAAGTGGACTCATTTACGTCAAAGTATTCCACCCAAAGACTAAGAGAATTCGTTTTCATAAGATGGGTATGCGTTTTGACAATGAATTATCGGAAGAATACGATATTTGGAGCGTTGGTACGGAATATTTGGAGGAGAAAACTGGATAGATTTGGATCAGTTATCAAACGTCTCATATTAACCAATAGATTCATATAAAGATATCCGTTCACCATATTATGTGGTGTATTTAAATGCGGCTGTCTGCTAGAGAAGCATTTGGGGAGAGCGGGTCCTAGCGACAACCATCCTTATTTTACATGTCATTTTCCGATGACCCGTGCCGTTATGCAAAGTTCGCCCAATGCCCATATGAAATACATGAACCGATCGAGGATTATATCGGACTGAGTTGAGTGGTATTCTTTTCGTTATATTCGTCATTATAGCATCTACGCTAACGCTTTTTCCGCGTCAGGCGGAGGAGCCGGCATCTAAGCTACGGTTAGTCACTTATGCTTATGATATTCATCGATAGAATCAGATGGAAGAACAGACCTCTAATTTTGTCGAGCCCGCAAGCATTCTTTGGAACCCTATTCCTACACCCTCGATGACGGCTAGGAGGACAGCGCAACCGATAGCGCCATTTCGCGCTGCTTTGTATCCTCCCCGGACAGCTAGAGCACCGCCAGTGAAGAAACCGGCAACTGAAATAGTGATTAGAAGATTCCCGATTGTTCAAGAAAATCCACGGTGTTAAGCTCACTGATAGCATTATAGGGATCCTCCTTCTTCCGTATTCCCTTAACGGCGCAGTCGAATGTAGAGAATAAACCGCCCCATACACCTGGAAGTAAAGGTCAGACTACGCTGTAACTGACTTTGAGAATTAGGGCGTACCGAAGTTTCCACCTAGTACTGGTGCTCTTGCTTTGATAGCTGTGATCGCTCCTATTCTTCTCTCGCCCATTGGACTGTTCCTAAACCCTTTGATGCCATGCCATATGGTTCCGCCAATAGCCTAACAAAATTAGGGGGTCAGCTCACGACCTAGCCTCGGAAAGGGGTCGCAAAAAGGGGTAATAACTTACGCCCATGGCAAAAGCACCTCCGAAGTCATTTAGGATGACCCAAGGACAAGGATCTCGTGTGTGATCCATACTGAAGATATAGGGAAGCGGGTGGAGAGTCTGGGATTACCGGTGCGGGCCGAGGAACGGTTCAAGTTAACTCAAATGCAAACGATACTGGGCATATATATCCGGGTTTTAGGTCAACTGGTGGTATGAAAATAATTCAGATAGGTTCGTCGTCGTCGTTGTTGTCGAAGGTGGCGCAAATAGGTGTTAAAATTTCAACAACGATTTTTTGTCAGGCCAATTGAGAATGATGTCGATACAGAAAATTGTTATTGGCGCACGGACCAGTATCGGAATTTGAGATAAATCTTCTTCCGATAAGTGATAAGAGATAGCGATAGCCGCTTAAGGTTACATAAATTCAAGGTTGTCGCCGGCGCTGCGTTGTTGACCTTGTAGACCCACATTATTCATTAGTGGGAAGGTAGCGCATTTCTTCAGCTGCATTTTCGAAGTCCTAGCCTTGAAGCAACCAAGCTGCTTCCTGGTTGAAATCGATTTTTACAGTTTCGAATCTTCTACAGCTCCGGATGTCTTTTTGACTTTGTAGTTCAACATGACGACAATCGTCACTTTTCCACGGTAAATAACCCAGGGAAGAAACGTACCATACATGGTACATGTGAATCATAACCCTTGCGCCGATATCGGAACAAATCGAATCGAAAATATCCCTCCCAAAAGTTGAAGGTCCCCAAATTGATTTTTTTTCGACAACGTACCTATATTAGCTAAGCAAATCAATATCTTGGAAGCTAGCAATTCAGGAGTTGACACATCCGGGGAAGCCTTCCAACCACCAATATTATCCAGGAAGAGAGATATTAGCTGAAAAAAAGAACAAATATGGCGTGTGAATCACACTAAACTACACCATTGGTCTTTACGAGGAAATTTTAAAACTGCGGTCTGTCAGAATGGAGCACTTTGAACACCCAGCTGCGGTCATGTCTCGACGTGGTCTCTACATCTTGTCAACGACGTATAGGAACTCAGGATCTCAGTCTCTTCATATCATACTTACAGGCTTGCTTATTGCCAAAGCAGTTATTTTGGGTAGGCATAATCTCACCACGGCACTGGGAGGTTAAATCCACTTTATCGTGTCTCACGTATAGATAGCAGGAGATCGCGCCATAGCCCGGAGATTCAGGTCTGACCGACCATCACTTTATGTTAGTGTAGCAAGCCTCTATCTGCAGACTAGCCAATTGATCATCCGAAAGTCCATATTAAGGAAATTCCGTTCACCGTAATTCGGCTGTCGGTGCCATCCTGCAGGGCATTTAAAAGACTCAGCCCGCTCCTATTGTTCCCTTTTTATTGCACGTGTCCTCTTGTGTATCCTCGACCATATAAACAACCTATCATCACCATATACCTAAGCCTCGATCAGGAGAGCCGTACCTAGTCATGGCTGTCGGGCTCGGTGAGAGAAAAAGCGGCTGCCAACGTTGTCAGCAGATCGAAGACGAGGAATCTAAGAAGAAAAGCGTCAATGAGGTTTCGGAAAGAATCTGCACCAGCAATGCCGAAAATACTAGCTGTAAGTATTTCATGATGAATTTCTGTCGAACCGTGTTTGGCAAAGGTAATGGTATCTTCGAAGACACCTTCGAGAGTATCCGACCTTGAAACGCGATCCCTTGCCTACTAAGTAGTTGAACCTGCATGAGTCTTCTCTTCTCCCAATGTGCTAGATCGCCAATCCCTTTGGGCTCCATTTCCATGATCCCAATCTAGCATTTGGGAATTCCGTGCAACACCTCCGGCTTCCAATCTAGGAGACATTTAAGAAGGTTGACCAATGGCATCAACTTGACTTCGACAGGAACAGGTTCAATGTTGCATACAGGGTACAAAGCTACCAGAAACCGCTTAGAGTCAAAGTCTGGAACATCGAAGCTAAACCCCGGAATTGACCCACTTAGCTCCTTAATTCTGGAGCAAGTGCGCCTAGAGCTCCCTGAAGCACGGCACTGCAGGCGCTACCGCGTAAGGGACTCTAGAAGGGAAGGGAGCTCCCCACAATGGAAGCAATGTCCTGTCAATCAACGAACCACACGTCATCCCCAATTCTCTCCAACATTAAATCCACTATTCATTCTCGCTATCCACTATCGTCAACTCATCGTCGAATTTTTATACTAGATCTATTATTTCCATACCTTTCACCACTCATGCAGACCAATTACTATCTACTTGATACTATTGAATTGTTTTTATTCACTTATGGACTTGTTTGTCCTCATGTTTAAGCAAAAATTAATTGGTGTATAGCAGCAATACCATCCACGATGGCCACTTCCGCTCCGTCACCGATACTCGAAGTTCCTCCGCACACGACACCTCAATTACACCACAATCTCAAACACGACAGCTCAGTGCTAGCCCTCGCAGTCGGAAATGATAGCATCTACACTGGAACACAAAATGGAGAAATTGTTCGGTGGCGTTTGGGCACCTTTGAGAAAATAAGTCACATACAAGCCCACAAACGCAGTGTCATGTGCCTTTGCCTGTCCGATGATGGCACCCTCCTCTTTTCCAGTGCCAGCGACCCGATCGTGAACGTCTGGTGTCCTCAATCCATGAATCGACTATACGAAATATACAGCACCAATGATTCGTTTGGCGATATTTTTTCCGTTTCTTACTCCTCCCAACACGAGACCGTCTATTACGGCGCCCAAAACACGTCGATTCAGTGGATTAGTTTGAAGGAACCCAACAGGCGGGTGGGCCATGATTCGCAAAGCCATCCCGACAGACGGAACCACCGATTTTTCGATTCCAGAGCTGTTGGTGGGACTAGTACGCCAAGACCCACGGACGAACGCTATGAACTAATACCTCGACCTCGAGCCGTACTCGAAACCGACAAACGAGCGAATAAGATGTTTGCTCACTTTGGCTATGTGTACTGTATGCTAGTAGCCAAGGGCAGCACTGCTTATACAGAAGCAGATGAGGATGTCTTGGTATCAGGCGGCGGAGATGGTACCATCAAGGTCTGGAAGCTCGGCGGAAAAGAAATTGACCATGATGGATACGAAAATGGTATCGAAGAGATCATGACTCTCGGCGAGCAGGATGCCATGTCTGTCATGTCTCTTGCTGTTGATGGATCATTCCTATACAGCGGAAAATTGAATGGCGTTATCGAGCTATGGGACCTCGATACTAAGCAGAAATTGAGAGTCATCAAAGCTCATAAAGGTGATGTCATGGCCATACAGATGGGATGGGGATATTTGTGGAGTGCAAGTCGCGCCGGGACTGCTGCAGTGAGTGGATTCAACCTAATTATCTAGTATGATCTGACCCCGAAGCAGAAGCACAACACGGTCCACTACGGGGAATATCAGCGTGACTCTTCACAAAACGTTAATCAAAAATACCAATGCTTGACACAGTGGAAGGCTCATGACGGCAAAGTTCTATCATCCGCCGTCACAACACATAATGGAAACCAGCTATACATCACAGGCGCGAACGACAACAATGTTGCTATCTGGATGCTTAAGGGCGAAGGATCAGCCGAGCAAGCGTCACACAAGGAACACGAAGACATGATGCTGACTTCACTCCGGGATTTTGTTTCGTTCAGAACAGTGTCATCGCGACCTGAATATGCGGAAGATTGTCGCCGAGGTGCTAGTTTTCTCCGTACCTTATTTAAGAAACTTGGCGGCGACGTGGAGATGCTAAGTGGCGAAGAAGACACACTACACCATCCAGTGGTTCTTGCTAAATTCAGCGGCAAGCTCGAACCAGCCGAAAAACGAAAAAGGATTCTTTTCTACGGTCACTACGATGTGGTACCAGCAGAAACTAAGAATGGAAAGTGGACCCACGATCCATTCCAACTAACTGGGACCAACGGATATCTGTATGGTCGTGGAGTTAGCGACAACAAGGGACCTATTATGGCTGCCTTGTATGCCGTCACTGACCTTATACAAGCTAAATCACTAGACTCCGACGTAGTTTTTCTGATTGAAGGCCAGGAGGAATCGGGCTCTCGTGGTTTTAAGGAGACCGTTCGCAAACACAAAGAGCATATCGGCAACATCGATTATATTCTGCTAGCTAACAGCTATTGGCTGAACGACGATACCCCATGCTTAACATACGGACTCCGAGGTGTTATGCATGCGACCGTATGTGTCGAGTCTAAGAGCCCTGACCTACACTCTGGTGTCGATGGTTCTTATTTGGTGAACGAACCGCTATCTGATCTTATGGCACTGCTCTCGAAACTCAAGGGTCCACGAAATCGCATCATGATCCCCGGGTTTTACAACGGCATCCTTCCCCTAACAGTGGAAGAAGAAGCTCGATATGACGATATCCTATCTGTTCTCATGGAGCAAGGCCAAAACGATGTTTCGGCGAGTACACTCAAAGCCAGTCTCATGGCGCGCTGGCGAGAACCAAATCTTACACATCACAAAGTTAAGGTCTCGGGTCCTGATGGAAGTTTGATTAGTAGTCATGCGAACGCGAAGATTAGCGTCCGATTGGTCCCTGGACAAGAGGTAGAAGAAGTTACTAGCTCTTTAACTTCATTCTTGGAGAAGGAGTTCAGCAACCTGGAATCTGACAATAAGCTGAGCATTCAAATCGACAACCAGGCAGAACCTTGGCTCGGCGACCCGAGCAACGAAATATTCCGGACCCTAGAAGAGGCTCTTGTGGAGGCATGGGCGCCTCTATTCTCTGATCACGCTACCAATGGCACCTCTAATGGAACTAGTGGGACCAATGGGGTTGATACAAATGGAACTCACACCAATGGCGGATCCAAGGTCCGCAAGCCTCTGTACATCAGAGAGGGCGGTTCGATTCCAGCTATACGGTTCTTAGAGAAGGAGTTTAACGCGCCGGCTGCGCATCTACCGTGCGGTCAGTCTTCCGACTCGGCGCATTTGGACAATGAGCGACTAAGGGTTGTAAACTTGCTGAAGAGTCGGGAAATCTTCAGCTACGTCTTTAAGAAGCTATAGAGAGGTTGCGTTGGATGAGGCATCACAGCTTCGGTCAGGAAAAATGCGCATTGAATATCCATTGATGGCGTACCAAAAAATAGATTTACACAGGGGAAGCATGGAGTTTGCGGTTATTCATAGATACTAGAGTGTAGGAATAGATACCCATTTCGCCATCTTTTTCGTCGTCGATTTCGAGCCACTTGTTTAGGATATTACGAGGTCGCATTTTATGAAGGTTTGATAAACCACATGATTTAACAAGAGTTGATTCGCACATTTCTAGGTCTATCTCAATCGAATTACTGCCCCCGCCATATCTACAAGGTACCTAACTGCTAATCTTTCTACTTCTATATTCCAGATGTTACTGCCTTTATTCGTTCTACTCACGCTCTCCTACCGGGGCTCCTTATCCCCCTCTACCAGCCTCACGCCCCCGCGAAAATATCTTCGGACACCACGACTTCTGCCCCGCCTGCTCCTGCTTCTCACTCCCCTCCGCTCGGCTCACAGCGCGTTGATTCCGCGCCGAAGATGGGATCGGAGTTGGTTGCCGGGGAACCGGCCGCGGCGGCGCGATTGTCGGCCAAAACGTCGTCGTAGAACGCGCGAGCGCGGACGAGACCAAGGGTGAGGAACTGGCGGAAGCGCGGTGTCGGGCAGCAGCTTGTCGCTTGCCTTCTTCTACACCTTTGCGGAAGGTGGCTTCGATGTTTAGTTGGCATTGCTCTGGGTGGCCTGGGTTTGGGATGGCGGTGGTGGGTAGGTGTAGGGATGACCAGCCTAGGCCTTGTAGATCGGTTTGCGTGTCCGCGTGCCTGGATGAAGGTTTTTGGGTCTTGGGTCTGTGGGGGACTGGGAGTGAGGCGGTTGAGGTGTGGTGGTCGTTTAGGGACATTTGGTGCTGGAAACGTGTGGGGAGGTCGGCGTCGCTGCGGTCTCGCACGGATAGCCGTCGGTTGAAGTCCCTGGATAGCTGTTCTACGGTGGGGACTTGGCTCTCTCTCCGTTGATCTGTGTTGCTAATGTGCGATCTAGCTCTTTCATGCTGACTTCGGGCTGATGGTGGTCTCGCTGGTAGTGATTGGGAAGTGCCGTTGCGGTCTACGGACCCGACAACTGCGCTCGTCGAGCTCGTCGAGGTTCGTCTAGAGTGTTGACTAGTCCCCGAACGCTCTGGCTGGTTGGTAACTTCTCTTCTTTGGGAAGGTGTAGGGCCTTGGCTTGATCTCCTCTGGCGGTGGGTGGATTCGCGTCTTCCGTCTAATTCCATATCATCGTCGTCATCGAGGAATTCGATTCGAACCGAGTATCGTTTGCGACGCTTAGGCTCATCAACTGTTGACCTGGAGGAGTGGGAGCCTGATCCGTGCGATGAGGATGATGCCATTTCTTCTTATTCTTATGGATTCATCCAGTACAATAAAAATATTGCTCGGCTCTTGCAGGTACTTAACCTCATCGAAGCTCATGTATACTTCAAAGGTGGACTTGGGATCGGCCGCCTATTTGAACGCTACATAAACAGCACATCATATAGTTAGGCACCTACTCACACGATTGTGCCACAGATCTCTCAAAGTAGGCCGTATTCTAAGGATCCATCCACATACTTCTACTTTGATCTATGTGTTATCAAGAACCAGCCCACCCAGACATGTTTAAGATATGGTTTACACCTACCTATTCATGCTGAGACATCACGTAGATGTGTCTTCAACTCTTTATACGTCCATAACAATACACTACCTTCTTAGGAATATGGCGATTCTAACTAGAACTAGCGAGACTATCTCAACCCAAAATGACCCTATATACCTAGGTAGGTATCTAGGTACCTACCTCCTAGGTGGGTAAGCTTCGTGAGTGAAGAGGGAATCCAGACTTATATAGGTACCTATAGGTAGGCGCCGACACAATATTGTCTTATGCCTTATGCTAAACCCGACAATAGTCCCTTAACCAGTCATTTTCACAAATCGATTTCTCATATACAACCAGGACCCAGGTACATCCCAGAGGTCAAGGAAGTTTCTAATGCATAGCCTGATCATGGCAGAGGGCAAGTATCGGCGAAGTAAATGCACATAGAATCCTACCTTAAATTAGTACTAAGTATCTTTCTCGACTAAAACGTTTTATTCGCTGTAAGCCAATGCTGACTACTTGCATACAAGAGTCATTTTGATATGTCGTATAGAAAGAGGGGCACAACCGCATCATCGCACCATTCTGAGCTTGATCTACGGGCTGTGCTGATTCTGCCGTTCAACCGCATTAGATAACGGTGCATTGGACATGAAGGCCTGATCAAATCGTCGTCCTATACGCCACTGTCGCGTACACGTGTGTGCAGATTCTATAGACTAGGCAGCACCTCTTCCAGACGTAAAAGACCTCATTATAATCATCACCATTTCACCATTCCATTTCTTTTGGCTTCGGGATGCCCTTCTTTCATCCCTCGCATCATCCTCCATTTCAATTCAACCCGATTCCTAATAATAAGAAATGGCAGAGAAAACCGAGTTCGCAAGGCTCTGGAGCGATGCTGTCACCGAATACTCCAACAGGATGGGCAGGACGTTCGATACAGGGAAGCTGACGTCACGAGTAACTAATTCCGCCGACGAAGTCGAGATGTTAATTGAAGACCACAAATCCAATTTCGCGCAATTTCGAGCTACACATGGGAAGCTTATCAAGATATTCTATTCTGTAACGAAGCACCTACAAAATCTCAGCAAGATTGCCCAGGCGGGTATTGGCCTGACGCCATTCGCACCAGCGTCCATTATCATTGAAGCCGCGTGTTTCCTCATAGATGCTAGCTCAGCCGTATCGGATACATACGATTCTCTTGAAATTCTATTCCAGAAGGTTCAAGACATCATTGATAGGTTAGAGGAGTATCTGAAAGGCACGATTGGCGACAAGCTTCGCAAAATCATAGTGAATCTCCTTTGCTCGCTTCTCGAAGTTTTCGGTGAAGCTGAGCAAGCTATAAAGCGCGGTCGAGGAAAGGAGATGATGAGACGAGTGGCAGGCAAAGAAAACAAAGTTCAAACCGCGCTGAACCAGCTTGACAAAATGGTATATACTGAATTGAGTCTCGTCGCCGCAATGACATACGCCACGACGAGAATTGTTAATGAAAAGATGGATAATACCAGCAACCAAAGTCTTCTCGATGAAGCCCTCTCAGCCAATATCTCATACGATATGGACCGATTGTATACTGAGATTGAAGAGACCAGACTTCCACAGTCTGGTCAGTGGCTTCTCAACCAACATCGTTTCCGCCGATGGGTCGAGATGAAGTTTCCTGTTCTATGGATTTTGGGTAAACCTGGAACGGGCAAAACGTATTTGGCATCAAGAATCATTACATTCTTAAGAGAGTCTCAGCTGCAACCGTGTCACGCTTACGTTAGCTACTTCTACATCAGACAGAGCATGCAGACTCAGTACACTCCTAGCATTCTTCTAACGAGCATTGCCTATCAGATCACCAAACAATCTGATGCGTATAAGAAGAAAGCTATCTCCCTCTGCAAAGATGGTAGTGGCCTACTAAGTCCCCGTCTGATATGGGATTCTTTATTCATCGAATATTTCAGCAGAAATAATTCCCGTCCCGTCTTCATAGTTATTGATGGTGTGGACGAACTTCTACCTACGCACCAAAACGCGCTTCTCGTAATGGCTAAACAGCTTTCTGACTTGCGGGCACAGTCAAAATATCCTTCCATCCAAATACTGTTGCTTGGACGCCCTGATCTCGAGTTTGGCCTATCAAATGTTTGGGCTAGGTCAAGAAAACGGCCGAAAATTATACAGATCCAGTCATCCAAGTCACGAGATGATCTTGAGAAATTCATTCGTACTGGAGTTGATGATATAAGTCTTCTACAGAAAATGAAGATGAACCAGAAAAAATCTGTCAAGCGCCATGCTAAGGCTCTTAGGAGCGAAGTCATCGCGACACTCTGCCAAAATGCTGACGGAATGTTCATGTTAGCTAAACTCATGCTTGCTGAGATCAAGGATATGAATAAGTCAGAATTGATAAAACGCGCACTCAATAATTGCCCCGAGGGTCTTGATGACATGTTCAAACGCGTTATCGAAAAATTGGCAGTCATTGGGGGTTTTGATAAACATGACTTGAACGAGATCATTATGTGGGTTGCTTGCGCTAAACGCGACCTACTACTAGGTGAAATTGATCTAGTTATCAAACTAAGAGACCTTCAACAAAATGGTCTTTATACTCTAGAAGATGAGCTGAGAACTAGATTCGGATCTTTCTTCACGATCGCTGGCGCAGATATCGATGCTGGCAATGAAGACGAGGATGAATCGGTGGTAGACGAAAGTCATATAATAGACACACCCGAAACTGCAAAAGTCGTTCGTAACATGGGACAAGAAATCGAAGACAAGAGCGAAAGCCAAGATACAGATACCAGCAACTGGACTGATACTGAAAGCGAGGAAGGCGGTGGCGATGATGGCAATAGTGAAGACGATATCCCGCCAAATTTCTTAGTCGCAACTGTCAAGTTTGGCCATGCAAGCGTTGGCCAGTACTTTCGTACACAGGGTTTTCACAGAGGTATAGGCATGGACCTTAACGTGGCACGAGCCCACGTTCTACACACTTGCCTTTTATTCCTCACTGACCACATTCCCAAAATGGGTGGAGAGGAATGGTCTCCCCCTGGCCTGCTTGGATATTCAGCAGATCATCTTTTAGACCACCTCATTGAAGTCGACATTGAAGCTCTCCAAAACTCACAACCCAAGAAGTTCAGTGACATATCTGATGAGATATTCTTCCTTTTTAGGGATTCAGATGCCCTCGGTCGCTGGTATTCGAAGCTTTCAGACAAGCCAAGACTTATATATCAGCTTTTCGGCAAGACAGATGTCTGTTCTTGCATTCGAGAGTGGATCCCTGAATATACGACACCAACCAGATTTTCTAGGTCTGAGGCTCGATGGTTGAAGCAAGCAAAGTTTTCGTCGCAGGCTTTGCTTAGGCCATTTGCGCAATTTATTTCTAAATCGTGGCTCGAGCATAATCACTTAGATGGTTTTATACCAATCATTTTCTTAGATGGATATACATCTATGGTAAGAGTCAAAACAAAAGTTCTTCAATGTTTTCATAACGTACTTCGTGTAGTCGACGTAGCTAAGAAGTAATATATTCTAGAATGATCAATCTCGACCTCGATGGGTACCAGCTCTCAAAGGGCCCTTGCTACAAATAGTAGAGAAAATGTCTCCAAGACATATCCGTCAAATGGCTACATTCGGTCATCTGAAAAGAAACATCCTTTGGCATCTGCATCTCGGTGTCACATTTATGAACATTCGGACTCCCCAGCACTTGAGTGCAGGTATACGAGAATTTAGACGAGCTAGGCGTAAGCATGGACCAATCTGGATACTCTATCTGGAAGAAGCTGTTGGACTGTATTGTCTTCAGCTGTATCGAGAAGCGATTGAGGTAGCCGCACACGCTTTGGAGCAAGAAGAATTTAAACATGAGCAGACGAAGTGTGATATTCTGGGGATCGTCCGAATTTCAAACATGGAATTAGGAGACTTTGAGTCTGCTATAAGGGCAGCTGAGGAGGTATGCAAAATTGCTCCGCAGTCGCCAGGTTCCGTGTTCAACATGATCAGAACGTACCATGGAACAGGCCGCTTTTCGGAATGTGTCCAATACACCCAGTCTATATTAAACCACGAGGGGCTACTTGCAGAAGTCATACATCAAAATTTATCCACTAGCCAACTCATATCAATTACTTGTGCGAACTCGGGGCGGTTCGATCTTGCGCGAGATATATTTTCTAGGGCTGCTGCTCAAGCTGAGGCGTCCGGACATTCCGACAGAGTCGTATCGGCAAATATGGCACTCTCCAACTTGTATCTCTGGTATTATAACGATGACGAAAAAGCGATCGAGTCCTGGGAGAGCTTGGCAATGGATCCTCTAAGCACCAGCGCGGGTGTAGAAGTGGCATGCGCACTCGCGTCTTTATACTATACGAAGGTTACAGACGGGAATGAGGATAAACAATATTGGGTTGGTAAACTAAAAATGATAAACGAGAGGCTGAATAGCAGGCTGGCAGGGAAAGAAACAGACGACCAGTACACAAAGTCCAGTTTATTGGGGGCGTCTGCGTTACTAGGTCGATGGTATATGGAACAAGGCAATATGCAAAAGGCACGCTTGATGATCCAACCTCTGATACAGATAGCTGTAGATGAGCTCACCGATAAAGACGATCTTAACGATAAAATCGCATATTTTACTCTAAGCAAGGGACTAATCTGCTTCGGAGATCGCCAGAATGCAGAGATCGCTTGTGCCTTCGGATATCCGCTCCAAAAGTCGAATGAACTTCAGGAAATAGAAATGCGCGAAGTTTGTGGGAATTCCCGGATTGCAGAAAACCAAGGAGAGCCCACTAGGCACGGTAATCGAACGACCAACAAATCGCTTGAAAATGCAGAAAAAGGACTTTTCTACTTCGAAGGACAATGCGACGGTTTATGTACTCGGAGAACAGTTCACTTCAGATCGTTCAGTGTGTGCGAGATATGCGTCGATTTAGGATTTTGCGACGAGTGCCTTCAAAAGCTCAGAGACGGCAAATTCCCTTACCGGATTTGCGACGCAAAACACCCTTTTGTCGAGGTTTACCCACCAAAGGGATTGGTCACCAAGGTAGATGGGAAGTATAAGGTCCAGAGCGTGGAGGGCGGTATAGTTGGCGTTGATGAGTGGCTTAGCACTATAAGTCGGCGGTGGCTAACTGGGTAGGCGGGCATTTTTAAGGGGCGCGATAATACTGCCACTATATAGCCCTGGAGCCCCGCTCTTCTTTGCAACCAACTATCGAGCCCCTACTCACCAAGTGAAGATCGTATTTCACTCAGATTCACCTTGAAAGATTATGATATGCTCATAAAGATATTTGTAAAATATATGATTCTTTTGAAATCTTCATGTTTTACCTGGGGAGTCAGGCTTCCCAGGTATATTATGCCAAGACTGGTTGATCCATACCATTGCGTAGTGCATACTAATATGGAGTATTCAAAAGCTGCTGCTATTGGTTCTACAGTAGGTGCATATTTACGTGGCAGACTTCTACCGGATATTGCGCACTAGATCATGGTATGATTGAAATGAATGGGGCTCATTTGTCAACCTTAAAGGGCATTCTCGACGTCCACAATCGCCAAGGCACAAAGAAGGCATTTTCTCTGCGGCAAAATGGTCACTCTTATTAAGAGGCTATCTCCATAGATCTTTCTGAGATGGATCCTTCATCCATGGCCATCTGTAAACTCAAGTCGACGATGCTTAAAAAATGCGAAGGGTGCTCCGACGTGGACATGATTATGTGGAAGAACGGTATGACAAAGATAAATCCTCTACATATATTAAATTGTAAAGCTGACAACATCATAGGTGATAAGATATGTCAAAAGAAGACGGCTAAATTAAATGATTTAATGGTGTCTAATACACAAGACACCCTGTGGCCATTTGATCTTGAAAGCAAAGTTGTTATTATGTAGGTTCGCGAATCAATTTATTTAAGAGCTTTATTCTAATTTTACCTATCAGAGTAGCCAAAGCTAATGAGATTCGCTACTGTGATGTCTGCCGAAACATCCTCACCGAAAGACTCCGCATGCCTCGATTCTGGTGGTTAGATACGTACAAGAGAATGAACGGGTATTTTGGATCTGAATCCACGATAAACTCAGAGGGGTCTATCGAAAGCTGTTGTGAGTGTCGTTGATACTTGAAAAACGTAGTTTGCTGAATTTGAATAAAGCAACGTGGTCTCGTGCTCTTGTCAAGCACTTCGATACATTACCAGCCGTGGACGCTGAACCAGATATAAAATATTGCTGGCTCAAATTCAACTTATTCACACGATGGATCATGCCTGACAAGATGGTAGTCCTCGCTTTCGATCCAGTGCCAATTATTAAGGAATGGTTATGCTTACCATTTATGGAACAATTGAACGACGAAGAACTTCAGGACCCGTATTGGCCCTATACACACATCCTTGAGAAGCTTGTGTCTCTCCATGGAACGTCCGTTTGGAGTGTCCGAAACTTAATAAGAACCACAGAACTCTCCCCATCGAGAGATCACAGAAATAAGAAGGATAAACCAAAACATAATTATACTCGTCTGCATGACATTTCTCGGCATGCTATTCATGTTTTGGAAACTTTGGATCTATCCGTTAAGCTGTCAGAGAGTATCTTCCGGGAGCACAAACAATTAGCGTCTTCAAACTCTAGTGTTGATCTAGGATTTGTCATTGAAAGGTCTCGGAGTTCTAAACAAGCGTATTATAATACGCGTTCCCGACTCGCCTTCTTCAATAATGCACTCTTCAGTTTACGGTGCCGTTCTTTCTCCAACCACCAACGATTAAATAATGAGATACAACTTAGATTCCACACGGACTCTCAATTCGATTCCCAGACCTCCATCGAAATCAATCATTCGACAAAATCTGATAGCGCGTCCATGAGATGGATTGCTATCGTGAGTCTCGTGTTTCTTCCAGCAAACATGGTATCATCGATCTTTAGCACAACATTTTTCAATGGCTCTGAAGCATTGTCAGTTTCCAACGACTTTTGGATTTATTGGGTTGTGCTCGTTGTAGTCACAATAGCAACTATGCTCTTCTGGTTTTATTTACCCCGTCTTTCTCCTGAAGCGAATACGAATCACAATGACTCGGCGGGGGAGGAGGCAAAGAGATCGCTTCAAGAACATATGCGCAGCTTTAATCAAGAGCATACTGGCCATGGATTTTTCCTTCACGGAAATAGTGTATGAGATATAGAGAAACTACAAATGATACTTAAAAAAGGGGTTGCCCCTGAAACGACTTGATTAAGTAAGCAACAATCGAGTCAGGAGGTGGATTACGTAATCAAGACCTAGTTTGAATTACTTGACGCTGATATAATAGGTTTATAAGTAAGTTACAGTTGTAAACCTATGCTGATTTAGAACTTAAATTTGCGAACTCCTATCCTCCTCCCCACAACTACGTACCCTTGTGGAGGCAAGTAAGTCAATGGGAGGGCGTCTACTATCTAGTTGTTTGTTTTGCGCAAACCTCTGCCATTAATACACAGAGAAGCACAGAATGATATGGTTGTAAAAATAGTACATGCGGCAAAAGAGTATTTCAGCCCATCATAATATACCATTCGTGCTTTGAGTTGAATATCAGGGGGAAGTTGTCGTAATGACTCAGCCGAATGCCTAAGATCATCGATAATCTATTGAATTCACAATTAGCATTCACATGAGTGACTAAAACATAGATTTACTTATTAACAGGGCCATACTCTCCATTTATCTGGTATGTCACTTAAGGCGGTCGGAAGTTGAAAACTGAGGGTGGTCTGTACGATGGCGGAACTAATTGATACTCCCCACACGGTTCCTAGAGACCTAATGAGGTAGACTGTAGACGCCGATACTGCGTGGTCTGTGCGACGTTAAAGACTGTTGGCGTTAAGAAGGATTCTTGGGAAACCCACCTGCATGCTCGAAAGTGGCTAAGGAGGTGAATAGGATACCGGGGTATATGATCCCCTGTCCCAAGTTGGCAGGGAATATATAAACAAAATACTTCCAGTTAGCATCTACGAAATCTAGCGAGGTCACCAAACCGTTTCCAATCATCATCAAGATGGCCCCAGCTCGAACGAGAGTCACAAGCTTTCCCCAGCGTGACATAACGATACCAGCGATAAGGCCACCGATAGGGGTTGCTAATGATGGAATAGCTAGTCTAGCTCCCGCAGTCGTTGCTGTGTCAAGTAAAACAATCTGGAAAAACAGGGGTAGGAGGAAAAGATACTACAGGACGAAGATTAGTTCTATTTCATAAGAGGTAGGAGTCCTCAACACAAACCGCATAAGCAGAAATACCCGCGCAAACATTTGCCAATTGTGTAAAAAGGGGTAAACGCCCCTTTAGTAGACGTAAAGGAATGATAGGAATTGCTTTGGTCCTAGCCTCAACCCAAATGAAAAGCCCAAATAAAGTGAGACTTCCAATCAGGGATATGATTACCCAAGGGCTGCTCCAAGGTAATTCGTTTCCGCCTAGACTCAACCCAACCAACTGTGTAGAAATTGCTGTGACGAGAATAAAGGATCCTGAGAAATCGACTATTCGCCAAGTCTCCTTGAAACTTGAGCCTCGACTGAAATCTGGAAACTGGTTTTTTATGACAATATACCCAAATAAAAGTGCTATGGCTGATATTGGTATTTGCTATAAGATGTTAATTAGGTATGTCTTCAACGGTAAAAAAGGTAATAGGATATGCTGACTAGTAGAAAACACCAACGCCAACCAATAGTGTCAGCTATTGAGCCACCAAACGAAGCACCACATATTGCACCGAATCCAAAGATGCCATTTTGCATCGCTTGGTACATTCCACGCCGCCGGAATGGAATCATATCCGAGTTGACGATGGTGGCTAAGATCCAATCAGCAGAGACGACACTCAGTAATCTAGGTCATCTACCTACCCATCGTCATAAGGCCTCCACCGCCAAAGCCAGCCAAAGCTCTCATACAATTGAGAAATATTATATCGCTAGCGATACCACACCCAAGACATCCGATGGCAAACGTAATAGTAGAGATGAAGAAGCAGATGCGACGTCCGAAAATATCTGATACACGTCCGTATAGGGGCTGGAAGGCCGTACTTGTGATGAGATATGAAGTTGTGAGCCAAGACGCAGTGTTGGTCGCATCAAATTCAGAGCTGATCACTGCGTATGTAGAAGCGGTAATAGTCCCGTCAAACCCGTAAAGAAAGACATTGGACATTATCGCTAGCTCAATCCAAGCAAAGTGGCGAGGAGCGACCCAGCCATCCTCTTTTGGCGGGTTCAAGCCAATTAGAGGTTGGCATTCACCAAATTCTATATCGTGAGAATGTCCTCCCAGCACCTGACTGTTTCCTTCGCTGCTATCCGCCTCTGAGTTGCCCTGGGCTGGAACCAGAGCACTTGGATCTGTATAAGATTCATTAGAAGTGGTCATCTTGATTAAGTTGACTTGGGTAACTTTGGGTAGGTAGTGTCGAAATTTCAAATTTTAGATAGTAGGTGGGCTAAATGGAAGATGTAGTCACAGAATGTCGGAGCGACATGAAAATTTGTAGCGTTTACCAAACTCGGCGATATGCAGTTCAGTACATGTAGTTCTTTATGCAGTACACATATTCAAGAATTGTAGCGGCAATGGGGAACTCTACCTAGATTGTCGTCAAAGTGATATGAGAACAAGGGCAATCCCCGAATTCGGCCTCCTATTCTAGGAATCGACCTATAATGCGGAGCCACGGTATCCTTGCATGTCTACTACTACCTAGTAGTTAATGATATGTAGGCTAAAATGATGCAATAGTGGATTCTCGAGCTTTTATTCGACTTGACGCGGTGAAAATTCATCATTTCTTGGGCCGATATAGCTGTAGCGCATGGAGGTTGCAGAGACAGGCACCAATCTAGATGCCGGTTGGTCAATTCCTCTGGCTCACGCCGAAAATCGTGATTTCGATGGATAGTTAGATGATTGTAGCGACCAATGTGATGGTAAATAGGTACCCAAGACTTAGTGTGGTATATATACATAGGCTCAAACACAGCTTCATTCCAAGCACCCCGACTCGTATCTTCATCTACTTCAATTTGATCAATATCGAGTCAACGTTAACTTCATCAATAAACAATTGGAAGGGCTATCTAGGGTTCTTGTATTCAACCAAGGTTAATGTACCCTCCTTTAACATTGAATGATGGAGTCGATTTCTAACGCAGCCAGTATCACCCCTTTCCTCCAACCGCCATGAAATCCTCCTTGTTATTAGGGGTGGCCTTGGGTCTACCACGCCCAATCGTAGCAGATTGGCAATTCAAATCCCGCTCAGACCTGGCACCACCAAAATTAAATATCACTATCCCAGCAACCGAGGATGTCGAAAAGGGGTATCTGTTTGTTGCTCCGTTTGCAGGCTTCCCTGACACTCCTACGGAGCAACACGGCCCTAGGCAGGCTGGTCCATATATCTTTCGCGATAATGGAGACCTCGTCTGGTCTGGTTACGGTATCTACAGCATTTGGTCAACCAACTTCCAAGCGGGCCGCTGGCGGGGCAAAGACATCCTTTTCAGCTTTGAAGGCGACCACAATCCAGGATATGGTCATGGACACGGTCACATCACCATAATGGACAATCATTATGAGACGATTCGAGAACTTCGAGCGGGCAACCATAAGCTTGTAGATAAGCATGAGTTCCACATCATCAATGAGGAAACAGGTCTTATCCAGATTTACCAGCCAGTTGCTCGTGACCTTAAGGCGTGGGGCGGGTGTGCTGAGCAACAGTGGATAGTGAATTCTATCTTCCAAGGTAAAGCGTCTTCAAGTAAATGCTTACTTGCTAAGGGAATTTACTAATCAAGGCTTAAGAGCTCGATATTGCGACTGGCAAGCTGCTGTTTGAGTGGGCAAGTCTGGATCATGTTTCACCCGACGGTATGGTCTACCAGAAAATCTGATTTTACGTTATCTAACATAGGTATTACAGAGGCTATCCTTCCAATCAACCCCGGCCAGGCCGGCTCCGGTTTCAATAGTTCTGATGCTTGGGATTATTTCCATATCAACAGTGTTGACAAGGATATTGATGGTAACTATCTCATATCCGCGCGAGATGCGTGCAGCATCCATAAGATTAATGGTACCGATGGGAGTATCATCTGGAAGCTAGATGGGAAGGACAGTTCTTTCAAAGTACCCAGTGAGGCAAAATTCTGTTTTCAACACCATGCTCGATTCATAAGCCAGGAAGACGATATCGAAATCATCAGCCTTTACGATAATAGTGCTCATGGAACTGAGCATGGAGGTGGATCCGAAGTCCACACAGCACCAACTAGCAGCGGAAAGATTATCAAGGTGAACACTACGTCCTGGGAAGCTGAGCTAGTGCAAGCATTCTTCCCACCTGACGATCTCTTATCGAAATCTCAGGGCTCTGCTCAGATCCTTCCCAATGGAAATGCCCTTGTGAATTGGGGATCATCGGGTGCCACCACGGAATACCTCTCCGATGGGACACCAATCTTCCATGCTTATATGGATTCCGGCTACCTAGGTCTTGGTGTTGAAAACTACCGTGCCTTTCGCTACAATTGGACTGGTCTTCCCAACGAAGAGCCTGCTATTGTAGCTCTCAGTAGCGAGGAGGGCCTCACCGCATACGTCAGTTGGAATGGTGACACCGAGACCAAGACGTGGAGATTCTATGCTTTGACCGATGAATTTGGATCCAAAGAGTTCCTGGGTGAGGCAACGAGGACGAGCTTTGAGACTTCTCTTCGGATCCAGAACGTAAATATTGGTGCGATCTCTGCAGAGGCGATCGATGAGAGTGGCAAATCGCTACGGAGTACGGGGATAGCCTTGGTGGAGCAAGAAATCAAGCCCGAAGTGAAGCAAAGCCAAGTCGCGATTCCAGGGGCAACAGCTCAGAAGACTCTCACGAAGTCTGGAACTCGCTGGGAAGAATATGGCATCCTGAAGTATTTTAGGGTTCCCTCTAACGAGCTCTAAGCCAAAGTTGTCACGGTCACCTAACGCATTAGAGGCGGGTATCTCGTGGCCCTTCGAATCTATTTGTCCTTTATTAAAAAGGTTGGGAAGGGAAGTGGATGGATGATGAGGTTGTATTGTTTCTGTATGTTAGTACAATCACTTAGGTTGAGGGGACGATCTTAAAGACTTACCTGACCTTAATACACTCGTTGAAGCAACCTTACCACGCGCGAAAGCACAATTAAAGGTAAAAAGGCCTTTCAGTCTCGTTGACTTGGAGTTTAATTATAGTTGATTATAAACGGGAATGGAACCCATGCTACCCACAAAAGCGCCCGATGATGCCCCATATGTCAATAGGCGGCGCCCGGATCGTAGGGATGTAACGCTGAAGGTACGATCTCGCCTATCACATGGGCGGGTTACAATTTATGTGATTCCATAATCAACTCTTCTCTTGGTGATTCAGCTGCTGATCACGTTGCAATCAATTAATAAGAGACCTGATGCGATCCAGGGGAAAGTAAGCTGACTGGGAGTGAGAACTGGTGATGCCAATCATTGAATATATTTCAGACATGGCTGATCTCAGCTACAGTTTACTGCCCACTTAATCAATGCGAGAATAGCCTTGCTCAAAACGAATGACCTGCATGAATTTTTATTCCCACATAAAGTCTATCCTTATAGATGTCGATCTAAGTCCGAGGGTTGCTCTGCTAAATTATAAGGGGTCATCATGGTCTTGACATGAATGTCCTGAATTTCCCGACATGCTAGTAAGTCCTGTCTACTTGAGTCACCATGTCTGGTCAAGTTATCGTCTCAGTAGTCTTGGCTCTTGCCACTACATCGACGTTGGCAGTAAACACGCCTGTACCTTTCTACGGCCAATCGGCATCTGGGAAATCATCTCCCCCGAGAGGATGGAACTCATTCGTCGCGCAATCTAACGGTCTTGATCTAACGGTGGATCTGTTGGATGAACAATGTAGCTTCTTTTATAAAAACACCGAGTCGGGTTTCAATTACGTATGTGGATTCGACTCTGGATGGTCAGCGGATTTCAATGGCGATGAATATGGTCGCATTATCCCCAAGGACAGCGTCTTCAATACTACGAGCATACAAGACTTTGCGGCCAAGTTACATAGCAACGGAATGAAGCTCGGTGTTTATATGATTCCAGGTGCGTTCACTAGCGACGTGAACAAGACGGTAAAGGGAACCGACATCAAGATTGGTTCGCTATTCAATACCACTGAAGATCCTCGGGACGCTATAAGTAACTCTTACAATGCTCGCAATGACTTTGATTACACCAAAGATGGCGTTCAACAATGGCACGACTCAGTAGTGGAGCTCTTCAACTCTTGGTGAGTGATTGCAACGTCGCTAAGCTAGTTAGTCTTGTACTTGCTAATGTCAAGGGGCAGGGGAGTCGATTTCGTGAAACTGGACTATGTGACCCCCGGCAGCGATTATTTGAGCGGCGACAAAAACAACGCGAAACCAGCAAATGATAGCGGTGCCGTGGTTTGCATGCATAATGCTATCATGAAATATGCTCCGGCTATGCAGCTTGATATTTCCTGGAGGTTGGAAAGGGAGGAACCGTTCTGGGATCTCTGGCAACATAATGCCGACACGATACGAGTTGACAGAGACATCAACTTCGGCAAGAATCCTGTAACGTGGGGCCCGACGCAGAGAACAATAGAGCAATACCGCGTCTTCATCAATCAACAAGTATTGGATTCGACGCGCCAAAACAAGCCTATCATGATCCGTCCAGACATGGACAACCTCCTAGTCGCGGCACCCTCCTCAAGCTCCTCTTGGTCTGGATATAGCACTATCGAACGATACGCGCAAGCTATCTTGTGGATTGGCGCAGGCGCGAACTTGATCAACGGTTGCGACATGACCAAAGTTGATGACCTTGGGAAGAAACTACTGACCGATCCTGAAGTCTTAGGAGTGGCTGCATTTACGGCGAATTATCCTATGGTGCCTAAGAATCCTTCCAACACGCAAGAACCCGGAGGACCCAATGCATCTCAGCTTCAGGCATGGATTGCTGGACCTAACGACGCTGGCACCGCTGTCGTGGTCCTGTCAAATCTCGGCCCTGACGAGTGCTGGGACAATGAGTGTTCCTACAACACTAAGACCACTGGCGATCAGTTGGTGAACGTGACTCTCAGTGACTTAGGCATTGGTGGGGATAAATGGTTCGTCCGTCGCGTCCTCGGAGGAGGCGGAAGAGGCGGAGAGGATGGCACGGATATCGGTGTAGCTGATGCAGAGCTAGCAAGCTGGTTAAGCGAACACGAAAGCGTCCTCTACAAGTTACAGAAATGTGGAAGTGAGGGAGCTTCGTGCTGACACGAGAATACCGCGCATATTAATTAGAGCAATTAGTTAACATTATTGGCGTGGTAATCCAATACGCTGTTACCGTTACATTAGGGTATTACAATGACAAAGAGTAGATGAACCACATACCTATGAGCGTTAACAAATCTCGTGCGAATTATTGCCGACGCTATAGGTTATGTTATGGTATTTTCATTAGCTAATTAAAATAAGTACGAAAGTGTCATGGGATTTGGAAATGCAAGCCCGTATTACTAGCGATGCAGTACAAGGGCAATAGTATGATATAGCTAACGCGCTGTGATATAGGCTACTTAGTACTGTAAATAATCCGGACAAGCCTCGGAAACTCGTATCGGGATTAGAAGAAAATATCTCGAAAATTACCAGAACAACGCGTCCATTTTCAAAAAGGTGAAGAAGTGGGCGTAGAATAAGATATGTCTGAGACAGGAAGAAGATCATGTCTATCACCATCATCAAGATCGATTTTGCCAGAACTCTGGAATCGAATCTTTCTGGAATCTACACCCCTCCGCAGTACGACCAAAAATAGATTTAAGGTCTTAAACAGCGAGCTACCACGTTACATGCGTTTCCACCAATCACGAACAGCGACTCGCGCCAGCTCCCGCTAGCTAGCCCTGAAATGCCGAGACTGTCGATTAATAGCCTATCCCGGACTCCCTCATAGGGCTAGACCGACGATCACTTCCGTGTGGGGAGAAGCTGTGCGAGATGGCTATTCCGGACTATTCCAAGATGACCATACGATCCATACGATGTCCCAAGCAAACCCACTCAAAGAACCCCAGATTCAACAATACGAGCTTGAGCCTCACACGCTTTGTTACATTCACTAACTATTCCGGAATAATCAAAATTCAAGGATCTCATGCTCACCCCGGTCATGTGACTATGGAAAGACTACCGACAGACGAGCTACGTCAATACGAGCTTCAACAATGAGCGGTCATATGTCTGAGCCCAAGCGGATTAGTCCAGTCTTGTCATGCCATCGCCATAGGTCAAGGATACGGGCAAATTCAAGATCATGATGTCGACAGGTATTGGGCAAAGGAGGAGACTGGTGTATAAGAAGGCGACGAGTTTCCCTCCGATATCGACTTAATTTCATCATCCACAACAACAATCACAACATCATCGCAAGACTCATTCACTCGCTCAACCAACAATACCAATAACTACTATTACTTAATCTTAATACTTTAAGACCAACCAACCAATAATTCAAAATGAAGTTCACCACCACCGCCATCACCTCTCTCCTCGCCGTCGTGGCTCTCGCAGCCCCTACCCCTTCGCCCGAGGTCAAGTCCGCGATGGCCGACGTCGACCAATGGACGATCGAGAGCATGCAACGTGTGTGTGACGCCGCGGACACCAGCTGCACCTGGTCCTTCCGCATCAACACGCACGTCGGAGATGCCACTCCCTGCAGCTTCACCGTGAAGGGATCTCCCGCCAGCCAGACCGACTCCAGCGGCACCATCTGCGGACCTTACACCGTCGGCTCCGGCTGGAGCGGCCAATTCGGCCCCGGCAACGGTTTCACGACTCTAAGCGTCGTTAACTACGCTGCTAAGCTCATTGTCTGGCCCGCCTACACTGACAACCAGCTCGCCAACGGCGCCGTTGTCACGCCCGACTTGAGCTACGCTCCTACTGTTCTCAACTTCTAAGTCAACATGATGATGCTTTAACGCTTACGATATCCTGATGTTGGAAAAGGGTGTGAGAAAGGGAGTTGAAAAGGGGTGTACAGATAGGGCTGAGTTACCTATACGGAAAAGGACATTCATTGCATATAGAGCGACAATGTAATTATTAATAAAATCACGGATTGCATTTGGAAAAACCCTTCTTTGTTTAAGAACTTTGTTATTAAGCATTTGTATGGAGCTAGCGACTTGAGGAAACGAATTGAATCTCCCAGCGTAGCGTCTGTTCAAGAGAACTATTGCACAACCGATTTCATCCTGACATCTTTGTACATCTCAATATGCACAAGTAAACACAGTATTTACACGAAAAAGCAAATGATGAAAAGAAAAAAAATCAATGAACCTTCCCAAACTTGCTATGCCGCCATGCCCCTTATGCTCCTATGCCATGCTAGTAATTGAGTCAATCGTGAAGTCGTCTTTGTAGTAATTCATTAGTCGTCTGCGAAGGGGTCGGCCTTGTACACTCCTCGGGCCTCTTCAAAGATGTGCTGGTACTGCTTGGCGGCAAGCGTAACGAGGAAGAGAAGTTCATACTGCCAGTACCACATCTCATTGTCCATCAACCACTCGTCGAGGATGTCATCCCCGTTAGACTTCTCTATAAGAGAGTAGTAGGTAGGAAAGTCAGGGGGAATAGGCCCTTGGTCTGCCTCTGATGAGCAAAGCTCCGGCATGTCTAAATCTGACGATTCGTGGTCGACGATGGAGGTATCCGAACCCGGCTCTGCGGGTTGAGCGTCGTCCTTCTGATCTCCTGTCTTCTCTTCTGCATCCACTTCAATCTTGACATCTGTCTTCTCTTCGGTGTGCTCGGTGTGCTCCTCCACCTTCTGCTGTGCCTCCACGGCTTCCTCCTCCTCCTTCTCTAGCTCAGGGTCGGAGTGCGGTGGCTCAGAGATATTGCTGACGGCCAGGAGTTCCATTTGCGTGACGTCAAAGTCGAATTCGGAGCTTGTATCGGAACTCGAGTCAGAGATTGAGTCGGAGATTGAATCCGATGAATTAGACAGAAATGATGTGTCGACGGGCGAACGATCCTCCTCCATCGGTGGAGCTTCGGTTTGCAAGGAAGGCTGGTCATCCTGATCGCTCTGCTTAGGTGGTTCTAACAACGCGAGTTCATTCTCGACATCATCTGCCCAAGAAAAGGGCTCGTTCGGCTGGAGAAACAATGCAGGAGGAGTGGTAGGATTAGGTTCAGCCTGTGCCGTTGTATCATTGGATGTCTCCTCGGCATCGTCTGTGTCAGCCACAATGACTTCTTTCTTGCCGACTACGAAGAAACCGTCCTCGTCGTACTCATCCTCGTCGTCCCCCTGAGTCGTATTTTGTTCAGGAGTTTGAAGGTCATCCTCAGATGATTCGATTGACTTGGGTGGGCTGAGAGTTCCCCCAGTCTTCTCCATGTCACGGAAGAAATCCTCAATATAGGCATATCCACCGATGAGGATGCAGTCCATGTCGGTTTCTGTGATGATACCATCGCTAACGAGACGTTGAAGGTATCTTTCCGTCACAGGAAGGACTCTCTTCATGATGTCTTCGACGTGGAAGATATCCGTTGGGATAGAAACATCGGATTGGGTGATGAGCGCTCGTAGCTCGGGCACTGTCAAATGGAGGAGGTTTAAGTATTCTCCTCGAGCCTCCTGGAATTTAGCTCGCAAGTCGTTCCTTGCCTCGAGGACGAGGTCGATGTCGGCGTATATACGACGCTGTAAGACCGCCGCATT
This sequence comes from Annulohypoxylon nitens, assembly GCA_022496965.1. NCBI lineage: Eukaryota > Fungi > Ascomycota > Sordariomycetes > Xylariales > Hypoxylaceae > Annulohypoxylon > Annulohypoxylon nitens. Next base: position 743,844 of record MU386634.1, read on the forward strand.
TCGAACCTTGTCGCGGAGCTGGAAGACCAGCAAATGAACTCGGTTAACGGGCATCTTGATAAACCTCGATCTCCGAGTGAGATAATCAGGTTAGGTGTAATATAAAGAGCGAGTGATCTGGAATAATGCGTAAGTTGATGGCTAATAGGATTGCGATTCGCGGGAAAGGATATAAAGTATTACAGACCTTCGCCGGCGAAGGATGATGACGAAAATCGTAGAAAAGGGCCGCCAAATGTGGGCGCTCGATGATAGCTAGTAATATATCGAGAATAAACTAATTATGATTGGTATCAATACTTGAGGCGCAAAACAATGACGTTGTTCGCGATGAAACAATAACAATAGTGATGATGGAATAAAGAGATGGAAATACCTTCTAGTAGTAACCGAGGGTAGCTTTATCTCAGTCGGATCTGAAGCTGATAATGGCTTTGTAGTAGAATAAAGTACGATAAAGAAGGATGACGACTTTTCTAGACAGTGGCCGTATTGCGCAGTAGATATTGGATGGGATGCTTTTGAAAAGCGATTTTGAAAAAGGTTCGTGATAATGTTGTTGACTTACTTGAGCAACAATAATCAATCGTGAGAACCTTTGGGATGATATGCGCAGACTGAAAATGAATGTGATTGAACGTAATGGGTCCCTAGTAGCTACCCCAGATTGTCATCGAAAGAAGCATGGGACAAATATGATGGTTGGTAACGAATGGAATGGTACGAATGGAAATGTTTGTGAAGTGAAAAGTACGGGACCGGGGTAAAGTATCTAAGGTTAAAGCATGGGCCACACTTATTGGTAGATTTCATCGATGTCGACTTTGAGGCTATCTCAGACCCACTTTTACTTGTGACGGTCAAGCTTACAACACGACAGGTGCGATTACGTTCAAAAATAATGATGTCGCTTCATACTTTTCTCTGCTTTGACGTCTACCCTATGTTCGACGTTCAGTTACTGACCAAAGTACTTAGGTACCTACTTTAACCTGTTTTGGGGATTGACAGTGCAATTAGGTAAGGACCGACCATTTTCAATACTCTGGAATTGGAATGTTCAAATGATTTTCAAATTATTTTTATATATAAAGACAAGAAAGACTGACAAATGAAAGCTATAGCAACGAGAACGATGACAAGGAGACAGTTGACATTGAATTTAACTCACCGCCCCTAAAATTGAAAAGGAGGTATGTTAATAGACGATATGTATCTATGGTGCGTATTACATAAGGCAGATCTGTGTTACTTACATATCCCTTTAGCTAAATAACTTATTTTCACTGACAACACTAACATCAGTGACCAGTGACGTAATCTTAACTTGAACCACAAATGTCACGAACCAGGGAACACCCAAGATACAATCGCGATACGATGGTTGCTGAAAGCGACCTATCGATTCGCTCCTCGATATCTAACCCTTAAGAAAAACCTGCTGCCGGCGGCGTTTCAGCTTTCACTGGTTCCCAGTAGCCTTGACCCTCATCCAACCAGCAAATCAGTGCACATCAGTGGGGCTTCTGTAGCGGAGGTGACTCGCTAAGAAGCTTGGGCTGAATCAGATTTGCTAGCTGCCAGGTGTCCAGGGCAGTGAGACGTCACAGCTGCTATTCCACAAGGATACCTACAAGAATTGGGTGAATTTAGGTGCTACACCACGCCATAAATCCCCCATTACGTATATTTGTTGACTCTTTGTCCTCTTCGGGAATTGTACATATCATTCCAACATCGCACATTTATCGTTCTTTTTCTCTGTTTACAAATTACCATCTTCATTCTTTCAATACTAAGTTCAGGCGCTAGACCGTCTTACTAACCGCAAGGAACCAATCGTTTGATTTTGTGGATACCACGTGCGAATAGCATCACTACTGCGTAATCGTTGGGTAGCCACATGGCGGAAACGGCACCTCTACCTCCAAATGAATCCGTCCACCAAGCGGGCGGCGGCCAGCCAGCCACCGAAAACCGCAGCATTAAGGAAGTTAAATCGTCCACGTTAAAGTATTTGGAACAAATTTACGCCGCGCACGCGTCGGCCGCAGATAAGCAATGGGACAAGGAGACCATCGTCGAATTTCTACATCATAGGCAGGCCGATAAGGTTACGGACCCTTCGTCGGCTGAGATGGCCGCCAACGATGAGCTTGACTTGGCTGGTTTCTTGCGTTATATGACTTCCCCGGCGACCGACGTGCTGGCGCCTCCGGAGGATCAGGACCTATCATTTCCTCTAGCTAGCTATTACATCAGCTCTAGTCACAATACTTACTTAACAGGCAACCAGCTAAGCAGTGATTCCGACGCCGATGCATACCGCAATGTCTTACTTCGTGGCTGTCGGTGTGTCGAGATCGACGTCTGGAATGGCGACGACTCTGACGTAGAGTCCTCGGAAAGCAGCTCCGATAGTTCTATGGATGAAGATGCGAGGGAGGTTAAAGCAATCCGAAAGGCGAGTCGTAGGGAGAAACTCGCTTCGAAGCTTCCCAGCTCTCTCGCTAGCAAACTTGGAAAGACGTCGTTGGGTAAGAAGATCACGGGGAAGGGCGCTAAAGAAGCGGAGTCCGCGACGAAGAAGGGAGAGGAAATTGGATCGCCCATCGAGAAGGTACCTTCCGCCTCGAAAAAGTCGTCAAGTCCTCCGCCAGGTGTGGTCGAGCCCAGGGTCCTACACGGCTACACCCTCACAAAGGAAATATCATTCCGCGAGGTTTGCGAGGCTATTCGGGAGAGCGCGTTCGTCGTGACAGATCTACCCCTCATTGTCAGCTTGGAGGTCCACTGCAGTCAGCAACAACAGGAAGCTATGGTCAAGATCATTAACGAGGCCTGGGCTGGTCTACTGTTGCCCCACCCTGACGACGATTGCAAATTTCTCCCATCTCCAGCCGATCTGCGCCACAAAATTCTCGTTAAGGTGAAGTATGCACCACCCGAAATCCACCTGCCAAGTACCGGTAGAGATTCGGTGGAGCACCTCCCACCAGATGTCAAGGGAGATACGAAGGTTGAACCGAAGCCTCAAGCTGCCACTACTACGCAGCAAAAGGTCAAGAAGGCCTCCAAGATCATCCAGGCCCTATCTGCGCTTGGCGTGTACACGCGTGGAGTATCGTTTAAGTCGCTATCGCAGCCAGAGGCCAAGATGCCAACACACATCTTCTCGTTATCGGAGGGAGGCGTGGCCGAAGTCCACGAGAGCGAAGCGGCGCGATTATTCGAACACAATCGAGAGTATTTGATGAGAACCTATCCATCGGGTATGCGTATCGGCTCCTCCAACTTGGACCCCGAGACCTTTTGGCGAAAAGGCATCCAGATTGTCGCCCTGAACTGGCAAAAATGGGACGAGGGAATGATGCTTAATGAAGGCATGTTCGCTGGCACAGGAGGCTACGTACTCAAGCCTGAAGGATATCGTGGGAAGAAACCTGTTGTCGTCGAAATCGTGGAAGGGGATGAGAAGGATAAGAAAGAAGAGAAGGTGGCGCCCGTCCCCGCGTCTGAGACGATTCAGCATCAAACCCTCGAACTCACCATCACTGTCCTGGCGGCGCAGAATATCCCGCTACCCGAGCACGACGACAAAGAGAGCGGGTTCAAGCCGTATATAAAGGTTGAATTGCACACAGAGCCGCCCCACGACGAACACCTATCCTTAACGAAATCCAACACAAACACCACGAAGGCCTCCACCAGGGCCAAGGAAGGTCAATACAAGGCCCGCACGAAGACTCAGCGCGGAATACACCCAGATTTCAAGTCCGAAGTGCTAGAAGTAGCTAAGGGAGTATCGGGTGTAGTTCCAGAGTTAGCATTCGTGCGCTTCCTGGTCAAGGACGACGAGATCGGCCGCGATGACCTAGCCGCGTGGGCATGCGTCCGACTTGATCGTCTAAAAAGCGGGTACCGATTCGTACACCTCTTAGACAATGAAGGAAAGCAGAGCGACGGCGTGATACTCGTCAAGATCGAGAAGAAGCTAGCCTAGGGGGCGGTTTTCGACTGGAGCGACGACGAGGAGTCTGATGGAGGGAAGAAGCATCATCATTTTGGGGGTTGTCACCCATCTTAGGTCTTGGCATTTAGTAGCGGAGAGAATGAGCCGACGAGCGCGCATGTGCATAATGAACTTGATTTTAGGGAGGAAGGAGGAATTGAAGAATTAGGTCCATATCAATAGCATTTACGATTTTTTATTCCTTGGTATCTTGAGATCAAAACAGATCGTTGGTGTCACCAGCTAGGTATTGATTTACCCTCCAAACCAACCAACTCCAGTCCAATGCGATCCACCCCGTCAATTAGCATCGTACACAGGTTCTTATATATACAGATCTCATAACTCTGGATCGATGGTGCTATGATTATCCGTCGTTGATATGAGATTGATGGTGTTCCAAGGGCCTTCGCCATCCATATTAGCTTGCGCTGCTCTAAAGGCACGCAATCGTGTCTCGAAGGCGTGGTTGGATAACGCCGAAGCCTGAGAATCTTCGAATATCGATTCCCCCTCCAACGAGTAACATGATTCGGCATTTATCTGTTCGTTCTGAAAAGACTCGTAATCGCGTTTGCCGCTTTGCGGCGGAGATACAGAAGGTTGGATTGTTTCCCTCGCAGGCGCGCTTGCCTTTTCGCCTAACGTGGGACGTGTACGGGTATCAATAGACGGAATTATAGGACTAGATGAGGGCGGAGCTGCTGTCTGCTGTGTTTCTGGTTGGTCTTCTTCTTTGCGCATTTTTCTTTGCAGCTCGCGAAGCTGCTTCTGTAGTTGTTCTATCATCAGGTCATGCTTGAAGATATCGCCAGTGCAGAGGTCTCCAAAGAAACCCCTCATTGTTATGCCCTTTTCCATCCAGTAAGCCGGGTCTACTGTGCATGGCCAGATATCCTTGGGTTTGAAGGTATCAACCAGATGTCGAAGTTCGGGAAGAGAAGAGTGTCTCGCGTATGGAAAGACGATTTGCTTGGGTAACTTGTTTGGTTGACCATTTTCATCTAGTTTTTCTACTGGATTTCGCGTCGCATTTATTTTCTTGACGAGTGATTTCAGTACTTCTGTGATGGATTCCTTTTCCGTGAACTCGGACATATCGACCTCGATTTCGATATCTCGGGAAGTGACCAACGCTTTCTTTAGAGTGCGCTTGACTTCGGTTCCTATTTCACCTAGTAACTGATCGTTTCGGTCGATTCTATATATCATAAGTCTCTTCCTTTCAGAACTCATTGTTCCCAAAGACTTACATATCGATTAGAGCTAGAATGTCTTCAATCTCGAGACTTGGGTTTTGCGCGAGGTCGTCGCCGCCCCCACCGATGCCTACCTCAATCATGTCTCGCCCGTCCTTAAGATGCGCGACGATGGGTTTAATCCAGACGATAGGCTTTTTCTCCACAATGGCGCAGCTCGTCCCTTTCTCGCAGCTATGGATACGCACGTTTTCATCCAACGTCAGGCAGCCTTCGCGCTGGTTATTGCCGCAAGTGAAGCCTACTAAATAAGGGGCTTCTTTGATTAAGTGGGTCTGCGCGGCAAAGCGATTATCCTTGGATCTCGTCGCAAGAGATTTATAGACACCCATCTTGTATTTATCGACATGTATCTTCGAGTTGAGAGCCTTTGATAAGGCGACCCAGACCTCTTCGTATCTGCTGCGGTGTCAGTTTGAGAAGGCAAGAAGGGTTGATCAGATATTTTACCCGTAGGTCCACGCTTGCATGAAGAAATGTGTATCTTTTGGATAGCGGCCAACCTTTTCTAAAAGCTCCCTAAGCCCTTCAGCCTTCGTCTGTAGAGGGAAGTCATCTAGCATGGATGTATCAAGATAAATACGATCGAGTGTCTTCAGTCTGGATGAGTACTCGATTATGCTAGGATTCCTAGCAATGGAATTAACCCACCAAGGCTCGCTCCTGATATCTCCTGTGTATAATACAGCCTTGCCATTGCCTTCAATCACTGCCAGAAAGGTTAGAAGAAGGGGATTTGAGATAGTAGATTGACATACAGAACATGACAGCACCGGCACAATGATTAGAATCTAGGAGCGTGACTTGAATGGTCTTGCCAGGCTCTAGCTCGACTTCAGTTGGTGTGTCGAGAGGGATAGGCTTGAGTACTTTTGCCAGGTGCTTGTAAGTCTGCATCCGGGGGTCTTCAAAGATTCCCTTGGCATAGTTCAGTCGACATGGGTATTTCTCAAGGCGAAGCAGAATTTCTCTAGTCGCAGCTGAACAATAGACGCTATGTAATATGATATTAGCATTGAAATGAATTGGCAATGCATTGAAGAATTAACATACAAAGGACTTCTTAGTCTGTCAAGGCCAGCAAGATGATCGCTGTGTATATGGCTTAAGAAGCAAGCTAACGGAGGTCGACCTTCAAACCCGCGAAAGAAGTCGATTCTTATATCCGGGAACTCATGGATGACGCCATTGAAGGTTGACATTTTGGCTTACAGGATAATTGGGATGCCAATTGAAAGCAGGAAGATGAGAGATTCTCCGTTTACACATCATTGATGCGCAACACCAACTCCGCCGGTGTCCGCCTTCAGATGAACAAAGAAAGGAACGAAGGACCAACAGGCAGAAGTCGTTATTCAGTCGCGACAGCGGGAGAGGTATCGGTATCGCTGTATTGGCGCACAAGGCCCACTAATTTAGCTCGTTTTAGCGTCAACCTTAGTGGGACACCCCTGCTAATTTTCCACGCTACCCCTCCCCCACTTTCCAATTTATCTGCCTACTCCTTCTCTAATTTTAGGGAGGGCAATACTGCGTAACATTTCGTTAGTGAATCGATTTTATTCCTCTTCTTCCTCTATTTTCCTCTAATTTTCTCACAATATGGGTCGCATATCTTAGTTGGATCTCTGTGTTTCTAAAAGCGTCACTTATATGCATCCTGCGGCTGATTCAAACCGTTGTATGCCGATTGATCAACCACAAAATGGGTAATACGGTGATGAAGCGCAGATACGGCGTATTCTTCAAACACGGCTGGGCTGGTGGGTGGCAAGACGAGAGACCCTTCAACCAGTACTGATAATGTCCCCAGGTCTCTTGAAGTAGTCAAATTCTCGTTTTGTTCGTTTTTTGGTGAGAAAGGTACTTTTCCGCCAAATACGATTTTATTAGCATCGTGAACTTTAGCGACCAGTTACGTTTATGCTAGAAAACACCTCACCGAGAACCTAGCACCACCAATATAGTCAACATGTCTTATATGACATATCCGACTGAACCATTACCGATCACCAACAAAATCAAAATTCCCTTGACTGGCACTCAGGAGACACTGATGGGGCCCTTGATAGCCAGAGCCAGGGATGCCAGGATGCCTCAGCCCATACTAAACGATATATATGCGGCTCAGACTCTAGATTGGATCGATCATGATATCGATAAATTCCATATCGACGACTCACAGGCTACTATGCAGGCGCTTCGAGCCGCATGTATAGACAGATGGATTGTCGAGTTTTTGACGAACAATCCGGACTCTACTGTTGTTCATCTAGCCTGTGGGCTTGACAGCCGATGTCAGCGAATTCAACCAGATCTGACAAGAGTCCGATGGATAGATTTGGATCTTCCCGATGTCATCGATATACGCACCAAGCTCATTCCCAACCCCGAGGGTAATTACATGCTGATTCCCGCAGACGCGACTGAAGAGTCGTGGCTTCAACAAGTTCCCGCAGATCGACCGACCGTAATCGTGGGCCAGGGGTTGATGATGTACCTAGAAGAAGAGGCTGGCAAGCGCTTGATCCAGCAGGTGGTAACGCATTTTAGGACTGGCCAGCTTATCATTGACTGCGTCGGCACTGTCATGCTCTCTCTACAAGATCGCATCGAAACCCTGACCGCCACGGGGTCGAGTTTCTTGTGGGGCCTAGACGAGCCAAAGACCCTAGAGACTCTTCATCCTCAACTGATGATGTTGGAGTGCTTGGGACCAGCCGAGCTTGGCGGCTTCTCGTCAATGCCACTTGGAACTCGCATAATGCTGTCGACCTATTCGTATTTGCCCTGGTTTCGGTATCTAAGCTCATATGTACGGTTCGCATTTTAAGTACCTATTACTATTTGGGTTAGTTGGGACGGGAGAGTATGAGTCTGAAATTTTGTCATCTTTTACTATATACGAGATATGATGAACGAGCTTCTCATTCCCCTTTTATCACTTTAGATCCTATCTTCTTTATTTCATTTCTTTCAGCCATAGACCCCCTTAATTCGATATGTTACATCGGTTTATCAATAGATCTCTCCACCGCACCTAGAACCACTTTCAGCACCGCGTCAGGCGCCAACTCTCCCGGTCCGTTGGTCCAAGTCACTGTGTCCACCATATCTCTTATATTCAACACCTTCGCCAAACCGTTGTCCGCGAATTCAATCGCCCTTCGAGCATCATCATGGTCGCCAACTCGGAATATTTGGATGCCAACTTGATAAGGCGGTGCATGGCAGGAGTCCAACGTTCGAGCCGCCTCGATTAGTGTATCATATGGGTTATCATCAGTCATACCGGCCGTAATCATGATGAGATTCAGGGGCCTTAAGTTTTCCGCCTGGGGAACGCCCTCCCTAACGCGTTTCGTATACTCCTTCAAATACGGGTCCAGTATTGTGCCTAGTCTGTGGTCAAGTCGACAGTGTCCATGCGGCCTAACCGCGCGAAAGATGCCCGCCACGTTATCGCGATTATCGCAGATATCACCTTCTGTCTTGCCGATGTTGAAATAACCGCTGCGCTGCTTCCCCTGCCCGATAGTAGCGTACAGGTAGTATCCGCGCGGTTTATGGTTGACGAAGTAGATATCGATGCCATTGCGGTCGTGCTCCGCGCAGATCTCGGCGATCTGCTCTAGCAATCTGCCCACTGCGTCCCAGTGCTCTTTCATCGCGGCCGAATCATCGATCAGGAATACCGTGTCGAAATAGGACAGGAATGTGTAAGGGCCATTAGAATCGATGTGCTTCCGCTCGATCTTGGCGTGGGTGCTTGGGCGCCATGACCGGTGCTGGCCTTCATCGGGCATTGCATAGGCGTTGGTCCCATCTTCCACAGGATAGGGAAGTTCAGGTGGACGCGAATTGGAATTTCGACGGTGGTGCGACATTGGTATTTTTACTTGGTTTAATCCGACAGATTATGGCGAGTTTCAAGCTTATACCTTTCCCCTGGTGCAATTTTATTTGATTGACCAAATTTCAAGGAGATGGGGTGCTTGCAAGGTTTTAAATGCAGTTGCCACAGTGAAAACAGCAAACATGTGTCACTGTTTATCATTTTTCATCTGATCTGAAAGAGTGTTTGAATTATCATGACAGGTAGTAATCCATCTAATGTACGGTTACTAATGACGTGTAATTTTGCTGGTCTTTCCCTAGATTATGACATGCGACCAAACTTCTCAGCATAATTCTTTTCTATTATCTGACTTCGATCGTAGTGGAAGACACATTCATTAAGATAGAAGCGGTAAATCTGACATGTTATAAAACTGATTCGACTGTCATTTTACTTCCCATGGCAGACTCTCAAGTCTTCGTCAACGCTATCCCCTGTGTTACAAAGCTGGCTACATTACCCACTATAATACGTGTAAGCTGCCATTATAAGCGAGATAGGGGATACTTCAGGCTACATCCACAACGAGACAGGGTACGCACGCGAGACACGGTATTTACGCCATTCTTAAACTGAGAGTAATTCAATTATTATATGATATAACGGTACCAGCCATTTATATGTCTGCAGATTCAATCGATCTGGGAATGGTTTTGGGAATTGTTATGGCTATGTCAACTTGCGCAAAGTAGGTGAAAAGGGGGGCGATCTAAGGTGAAAGAAGAAATCACGACTTGCTTCGATCCGGCAGTTCGGAACACTCTTTTTCACATTTTGAAGCTCTGTATCGTCACAACTTCATTGGTTGATATTCGTTGCCAAGACGTGAAGATATCGAGATACGAAGGATGAGGGCATCCCTGGTCGCCAAGGCAACAGCTGCAAGCCTTAACAATCCCGAGAAGGGAAGGAGATAAGCATAACCAAGAAGCTCCCGCGTAACTCAGGGCCAGGAACCTTTCCCCGCGGTAACATTTTAACATGGCAAGCTGCAGCAACATGCGATTCGCAATTTGCGCGTCGATCACGAGAGAGCTGTGCCGAGCCTCCAGTAGCAAATTGGATATATAAAGACAAGCGGTATACCCCAAATTTGACCATGTCTTGCTCTTTCCTCCCTCTCCCTCTCCAGTGAGAGTCGATCCAACTCCAACTAGGCACACGAGCGGGGACTAGAACCCCCAATTCGCCAAATCATGAAGCTCACAACTCTCCTCCTAACAGGATCCGCGCTCCTGCGTTCCACAATCGCCATTCATCCGGCGCGCCAACCGCACCAGCCAACCGGCAACGGGGAGAAGATCCTGACGTGGAACGAGACAGTGGCCAGCAACCAATTCGGTGCGCGCTCCACATCCGTCAGCTGGCTGTCCGGCGGCGAGGATGGACAGTATATATATGCCGGGGACGACGGGGCGCTCGTCCTCGAGAATTTCGTTACGGGCGAGAGCTCGACGTTCGTCGCTGCTGACTTGATCCCGGACGATGTGTACGATTACTGGATCCGACCAGATCTAGCTAAGGTCCTGTTCGCGACGAACTACACGAAGCAGTACCGCCATTCGTACTTTTCCGATTACTCGATCCTGGACGTCGCGTCCGGCGAATTGACGCCGTTAGTTGAGGATCAGGTCGGCGATATCCAATACGCGGAGTTTGCGCCAAAAGGCGACGCGATTGCGTTCGTGCGCGGGAATAACCTGTTCTTGAACAAGAACGGCTCCATCTCCCAGATCACAGATGACGGATCCCCAGATCTGTTCAATGGCGTGCCGGATTGGGTGTACGAGGAAGAAATCTTTGGCGATCGCTCGGCAATCTGGTTCTCGCCCGACGGGGAGGTCCTTGCGTATCTTAGCTTCAACGAGACGGGGGTGGAGACTTTTACCGTGCAATATTTTATGAATAATCAGGAGATTGCCCCGGCTTATCCTCGCTTGCTGGATCTACGGTATCCTAAGGTCGGAACGACGAACCCTACGGTGTCTTTGACTTTGTTGAACATTGAAAGCGAAGAGAAGCAGCCGGTGCCGATTGATGCTTTCCCCGCGGACGACTTGGTGGTTGGCGAGATTGCTTGGGTCACGTCCGAGCACGGGAGCGTGATTTACCGCGCATTCAATCGTGTGCAAGATACATCTAAACACGTACGAGTTGACGTGGGCGACGAAATCACTACCGAAGTGGTCCGAGAAAGGAATGGCACCGATGGATGGCTTGATAATGATATCGGTATTAAATTTGTCGGCCCTGTAAATGGCTCCACGGGGGATTATTACATTGATGTCTCAGACGAGTCAGGATGGCAACACATTTACCTATACGCCGTTAACGGCTCAAATGTCACCGCACTCACAGAGGGAGAGTGGGAAGTGACGTCCGTTCTCAAGGTTGATAGCGAACGCGAGCTGGTTTATTATACGTCCACCAAGGCCGATAGCACTGAACGACACATTTACTCTGTGTCATATTCCACCTTAGAATCCCAAGCTCTTGTCGACGACATAATCCCTGCAGTTTGGAGCGCGTCTTTCAGTTCAGCTGGTGGATACTACATCCGCAGCTATTCCGGACCCGATGTACCATACCAGGAATTATACAGTGTTAATGATACTGCGACGCCTCTACGAACCATTACATCGAACGAAGATCTCTGGAATAAGCTCCAGGATTACAACCTGCCGAACCTCACATACTTCACTCTCGACCACCCTGACGGTTATAGTCTTAATGTGTTGGAACGACTACCTCCTAACTTTGACCCCGCTAAGAAATATCCGGTCCTCTTCACCCCTTACGGGGGACCTGGATCCCAGGAAGTGTCAAAGTCATTCCAGTCCGTAGGTTGGAACGCCTACATCTCGTCGGATCCAGATCTGGAGTTCATCCAATACACGGTCGACAACCGGGGCACGGGCTACAAAGGTCGAGCTTTCCGCGCTCTTGTCGCGTCTCACCTAGGCGAGTTTGAAGCCGCAGACCAAATATGGGCGGCACAAGAGCTAGCCTCTCGAAATTCGTTCATCGACGCGGATAAAGTCGGAATTTTTGGGTGGTCGTATGGCGGGTATCTTTCTGCGAAGGTGGTAGAAGCAGACTCAGGGGTTTTCACCTTAGGGCTGATCGTAGCACCCGTGAGCGATTGGCGCTTCTACGATAGCATGTACACGGAGCGGTATATGAAGACCTCGCAGATAAACCCAGATGGATACAATAAGTCGGCAGTACGCAATCCGGAAGGCTTCAAGAATATTGCTGGTGGTTTCTCTATTCAACATGGTCTTGGTGATGACAACGTCCACTACCAAAACACCGCTGCCCTCCTGGATCTACTTGTCGGAGCTAGCGTGTCACCGACCAAGATGCAATGGCGTGTTTTCACTGATAGCGACCATGGAATCTCATACCATGGTGCTTCGACATATCTGTACAAGTTCTTGACAGACCTATTATACCGCGAGAAGATAAGAACGAACGAAGGGTTGGTTCATCAATGGACCAGAAGGGCGAAGTCGTGGCTGGTAAGTGAACATTAGAAATTCATCTTCAATGTTCATTAGAACACCATTATATGTTATTAAGTTATATAATGCGCGATTTATATATATGCGATGTGTAGTAGGTATGTTCACACACGCACTTATACGTGAGTCAATCTGACACCGGGGTTGGGGTTGGGGTTGGGGTTAGGGTTAATTAGAGTTATAGCTCAACCCTAACCCCTTCGAAACCCTAACCCTAGCTTGTGTCAAATTATCCTCATCATACGACGTGATTGACTACCTACTAAGCTAATAGGTAATCGCGTAGTGAGAAGCAACGAGACTCCAAAATAATTCTTAGATTGAATTAAAACTCCATCTAGATCATTACCCAGTAGTCATAATGGATGTAGGTACCCTTGGGCACGATAGAAGCTGTACAAATATATTGTCCCTAGTATCGCTGAGATACCTCTCCCAGATTCTTATTTAAATGCGCCTGAAAGAGCGGTATTACCCTTACTTATACCTGCCCACTCAGCACTCTTTACCCACAGCTTCTCTTGCTTTGACTCGTCTCGACTCTCGGGTGAGCTTTCGGCCTTCTCTAATAATTCAAAGTAGCCCCTTTCACCTGGATGGACGCGATCTAGCGCGAGTTCAATAGTATCTATGCCAGAATCGGCTCCTAGACGCATCTGCGGATTCTGGTACTTCATTAATGGCAGTAGAGGCTGGACGGCGTATCGCATTAAGAAGCTGAGCGATGAAGATGTGTTCTTCTGGAACATGCGCGAGTCCACGAGACCGCCTGGGTTGTAAGCTACAGCAGTAATCTTGTTCAAACTTTCATCCTTTGAAACTTTTAGATACTAGATCATTATTCCTTTGGAGTAGGCGTCTTACCTTTTCGAGATATCGATTGAGAGCATGTGTCCAAGCAGTAGTAGCTAATTTTGAGCTCCCATATCTATGAAACCCAGCACCTCCTTTATCTTCGTTGGGAGTCGGCTTGACGAGTAAATCCAGATCCTCCGGAATTGTAGGCGGGAACTTTTCTAGCAGAGCTCTGCCGGGTTCGTGCGCCTCACTAGAAAACATCACGATCCGGCCGCCATCAGGGGCAAATCGGTCGAGCAGCCGAAGCACTAGAGCCACATGAGATATGTGATTCACCTGGAAAGTCTTGTCGTATCCATCGTCTGTGAATTCAGGGTCGCCCACAAGGTTCCAGTAGCATGCGTTACAGATGATGGCTTTTAGGGGCGGGGTCTTTTTAGCGGCTATGTCCCTTGAGAGCGTGTTTGCAAAATCGTGTACGGTCGAAATCTGTGCAAGGTCAAGTTGTTGAATTGATGCCTTCGCTTCAGGATATCGTGACACTATTTCGCGCAGTTTTTGCGTATTGGGATCGCCTTCTGACGCGTCTCGGACCGTGAGGATTGCCGTGTATTCTGGGTAGTTCTTGAGGAGATGGTCTACAGCGGGGAGAGCGAGGGTCCCATTAGCTCCGGTGATTAGAACGCTACCCACCATATTTCAGGTGTGGAGATCCGCTGTAGGGACGAAAGTTGGGGGCTAGACGCGATGGTGGGGGGTTGTGGGTTGTAGGAGGTTGGGGGTAGGTGATAGGTAATAATTCAATTGAAAGAGAAATTGTCATTATCGGCAACGAGTCTAGGTATAGTAAGAGCTGTATCATTCTAGGCTCTTCTCCCTCTTGAGAAAAAACCTCTTGAAATCGAGATTCGATGCTTGAGAGCTTTTGTAGGATTTGCAGCGTAGGATCCTTCGGAGGCCATCGATCTGAGCTAAGAGATGGGGTCCCTGAAGAACCTGACTTATCCACAATGGGAATAAGAAGAACATAGATGCTTGATTAGGTTGGTTAGGTTACGGTGGTCTTCCTGCTTATTTTGTGGATGAGACCCACCAGCTCGGCTCCTTGTGAAGATCATCGCGAGATGCAGAGGCCTGTGCAGTTAGACAGAAACCACACCGTTGGAACTCACATACAAATGGGAACGCATTAGTACTCCTATTTATAACCGATGTTATTAATCGACTAAGTCAACTGACTTTAACTCGCTGATTTATGGGAATAGCCTTATACAGCATATCCTACACTTCTCCACTCCTGCGACTCACGCTGGCCATCTTCCAGCTCTATATAGGCGTCATGGCGCAAATGGGCTTCGCTTTGAAATTGTGCGGAGTTTCTGGTTCGAGAATTGTGATATGCGATTGATCCCTCTTTCGTATGGGAATTCGAAAACGAGCTCTTCGTTTCTCGAGATTCTAGAGGACCTTTACCACTCAAACTAGCCCAGAATCTAGGGAACAGTGGCATACATCCTACGAATATCGTTCCAAAATATTCAGCAAATCTGATTGCCCTGCTATTAGCTACTGTGTAACAAGTCCATAGCATCAATACTCACGTGAATAATCCTACTTTCGCGATAGCCATGGTGAGATTATCATCCGTAACTAGCGGGACACGGAAAGCAACGCCAAGAACAGCAATTGCACAAGTGCTGAGACGGATTGATTAGCAACCGATTTATACGAATGGGTATGTGATAGGCGTGTTGTCTTACAAGAATCCGACGCCGAATACAGATATAACCCCTAGCTTACGTTTCATGGGCATTTGGAGTAGCCAGATCGCCCATAAAGGAGTTAGGAAAATACCAATATCGAGAAGCATGTTGATGACACCGGAGACTAATGTAGCAACCTTGAAGTTGATACAAACTGCATCCGGTGCTAGAAGAGGGTTCCATATTGCAGGACGAGGCCAGCATTGGAATATAAATGTGAAGAAACAAGCGACGTAGTATGCCACAGTCGCTGCAATGAGGCCGTTTAGGATCCACCATACTGAGTTCTTCAAACTCCCAGGACAGAATATTCTCTTCAACTGTACAAGGACAAAATATTTCGCTGATAACATCGATGGGCCGTAGATGATCTCGATAATATTCATCATCTACCATTGTGGGCATTGTGAGCTTTTGGTCTAATCATCTTTGACTAGTGGACTCACGTATAAATAGTAGGGAGCATCAATAGCTCGAATATCCCATTGATTTCGAGATAATCCAAGGCTTGATAAGTATATAAAGATGATATCCCATATGAAAAATCCAATCTAACTTTATGTTAGTTATAGCATCATATCGTAGCATTCAATATTCCTACCAAGGCGAAGATGGCGAAGTCTGCTCATGATTAGTTACCATCTTAATATCTCAGTTATAGGTATAAACCTACAGTCCTCGTGTTTCATGGCTCTTAAAATAACAGCCTTTGTATATATCCTGATCGCTACGGCGAGAGTCATCAGCACCATACTGATAATACCTATGGCTAGAATCCATGGGTAAAATGTGAACGGGTCGACGAAATTAGACACAACCCCCGCAGGTGGCGCCAAAGCTGGCAACTGCGAGATATCCTCTGTTGAAGTCATAGTTCACGATGCGAATCTTCGTCAGCAAAGGGCCTGCGTCTCCAGTAGTCTGGTAAGGAGGGTGGGATGCCCTTTATTGCCGACAACTTACTTACATATCTTGGGGCAAGTGGAGTTCTAACTGTTAGTCTAAACGCAGGATTCATATCAATGTCTAGTAATTCTCGGAGCACGTATTCTAATTCGTGGTAATCATCATTGATGAAAAGGAGGGTTACATAGGTGCGATGGCCACCGCGATCCTCCGGCGCATATTGTGGGAGTTGGTCGATTAGCGGCTTCGGTAAAGAGACGCCTACGGCATGTACGATGCTAGACCGATAGTTGTCGACAATAGGCCATCTTCTTAAGGTTGCATGATATATCATGGCGTAACCTATCTTCACCAACTTCTTATAGTTAGGTTACTACAGTAGTTCAACGTTGATAGGTATAGTGGCGGACTAGATGCTTGGCAAACTAGAGGCGTGTATCGTGGGGGCTACTCAATTGGCGCATATATAGATCCACTGATGGCGATGTTCGACAAAAATAGGCAACTAGCTGGTTAGACTAGCAGAGGAGGATTCATGCTCTAAGCAAGCTTAAATCCTCCACGGACCCGGACAGATATCTGTCTTCACCTCCAAATAGTATCACATAACACATCAACGGCTGATTTTAGTCTTGCAGTAGCAGAGACTAAGACCATCAAGGTGCCATGTCTTAGGTAAGAAAAGGTTAGATTTACTCGTTTCTATATAAAACACAAGTTGTATGACGCGTTAGAGTGATGATCTATGCCTCGAAAGACTTCAACTTCATCTATGTGTTGCTAAGAAAAGATAACTTTTATTATATGAGGCTACCTACCTACAATTTGGAATGAACTGCAAAAGCGACTTAGCGCAATAGGGGCCGCGTGTGGGTAATAGACTATTAGATGTTTATCCCCACTCAATCGGTTAAGTGCCGAGGATCCAGGGATCTGCTCAAATCCAGAAATCATATGATGCAACAGGAATCTTCAAAGTTATTAAACCCTTAGTTACTATGTCAGTAAATTGCGCGTGAAGGCGTTCACCATGTGATAACCACTCGACTATGGATAGAATAGGGGTTCTCCTCAATGTAAGGTACATACCACACTAGACTACTCTACGCTAACACTGAAGTGGCAGTATACAAGAGGTCAAGATTCTTATTCCGCGAACGGAATAGATAGGTCAATAATATGAAATGTATTAACAGGTCTATAATGAACAAGCTTGAATCGAACGCTTTAGTTAAGTCACTCTGCGCTGTAACAGTATCCAACTTTTTCTCCGCAAATGTACCTTACTCACATCGCGATTGCGGATTTGTCACCCTTGTCTTCTTCGGTCAAAT
This sequence comes from Annulohypoxylon nitens, assembly GCA_022496965.1. Taxonomy (NCBI): domain Eukaryota; kingdom Fungi; phylum Ascomycota; class Sordariomycetes; order Xylariales; family Hypoxylaceae; genus Annulohypoxylon; species Annulohypoxylon nitens. The sequence goes on from MU386634.1 coordinate 761,338, forward strand.
TAGTTGCGACTCCTTGTTTCTCTAGTGATGTCCTGCCTTGCTCGGTGTCATGTCCCGAGCCTTCAACAATTTGAGCACCAACTATTAGATGCTTCTCCTGTTTCTCTTGCCTCCGAGTGAACCACATAACTACCGGCAGCCAGGCCGATAATGCCAAGGAGGCTGCAAGACCAGCACGATAACCCCGGTAGAAACGAGGTGCCTCCACTGTTGGAACGAATACCTAGAACTGTTTAGTACTATTTCGATATCAGCTACTCGAAGAGGATAGGACTTACTTGATTCCACCAAGTGCCCTGAGCCAACCCGATGGAATTCAAAGCGCCGATGACGATAGCTCTCTCCTCCGCGTCTCCCGAGCAGACCCTATGTGTCCAGCTAACTATGATAGGGAACAGAGATTGAATAGTACCGGCAATGTAGAACGCGAAGAAGATGGCGGGCTTGCCAAGGTTCCAAGCGACCAATAGAGATTCCGAGATTATCTGTGTTATGCAAATCAACACCACTGACTCTACCTGAGAGCCCCTCCAGTCGTTGTAAGTGCCTGATACCAACATAAAGATAATTGATATAGCCGAGTAGACTGTGGGTAGGTTGTTGGCGTCTGGCACTGAGTATTTCTCTGCTTTGAGCCATAGCGCCATCGTAGACGTGGTTGGAGCTTGGTAAACAAAGTACATGAGCGAGAACCAAGTCACCAGGATCCAGAAATGCCATCTCCCAAGCACGCGCGTGAAGAGTGATCGATCGAACCGGCCTAGAGGCTTACGATTATCTGCTTCGAGTCGTTTCATACACATTTGTCGCTCCTTTTCTGTCATCCACCATGTAGTCTTCTCATATAAGGGATTCGGAATGATTATCAAGCCGATGATTACCATAGGGCATGTGATCAAGAAGTCTGAATTATGGCAAGTTCACAACGTTAGCTGACCAATCATGGATGAGTGGGGAAAAGGGGTGATGAGTCCATACCAATGATAAAGAGCCATCTCCATCCTCTAATACCTAGGTGACCATCAATGGTTTGATATATTCCAGCCTGGATATAGCCAGAGAACATAGTGGCAGCGATGCCAGATGCTGTGAAGATACCACTCCTCTTATTGATTTCGTGGTTTCGGTACCATGTTCCGATCTACGTAGCATTAGTAATTGCAATGTAGGCTTGCTACCACCGTTTCCACGGTTACATCAGGGGCTCCCACGTGTATCCTTTCACAGAATACAGAGTCGTGACAGTTAAATAAATTTCATACTGCTAACGTGTTAGTAAAAGTGACAATCGACAATCGTAGAAGATCACATACCCATGAAATGCAAGCCAGGCCAACTAGCTGCCTCAATAAATCCAACGCAAAATCTGATGGCGTATATCTGTTGCGCAGTTTGACATTTGTAAATGAACAAAACGAAGAACGCCCAAAAGAATTCAGCAGCAGGCAGATACCATCGAGGCGAAATCTTGGTCAACAAGATTTGCGATGGTATTTGACCAACGATATACCCAATTTGGAACCATGTCGTCATCCAATTGAGCTCATTGCCATAAAGACCCAGGTCTTCTTTCATGCCGGAGATGTAGGCATTATTGATGTTATTTCGATCGAGATCTTTCGCGAAAAACGTCAAGCAACAGAAAGTCAGAATCGCAAGATCCAGTTTCTGCACCAGCTTCTTCTCTTCTTTCGAAGTACCCGGTCGGGTCCAGAAGTAGAACTTGTTGCTAGTTTTCGAAGAGATCAACGCGTCTTCACCGGCTGTCTCAGTCGTGACCGGCATCTCTTCGCCCCGGGAAGATTCCTCGGGTCGACTCCGGCCTAACATCTTCTGAAAGAATGCGATCGCCATTACGTATGAATAAACGACATTAGGCGATATAGTCAAACGAGGCCAATTATGGATCCCAGATGGGGAAGGAATTCGATGATGAAATATCGAGTCACGAACGCGTTATCACATCGCTTTCCCCTGGTATGTAATTATCACCGCGAACTCCACTATACGATTATCAAGTTGATGTTTTTTGATAAGATATCTGATATCTAACATTCTAATTGACTATTATCATATTATATCCAGGGGCCTTACAAACTATCTCTAACCTTCATGGATCTAAGCGTAAGCGTGAGTGAGGGGTACCAAGAAATACCTTCTAGGGAATAAGGCGGAGATTAGAACATTAGCGTACCGTTGGTGGCTGTTGGTTTATCGTGAAATTCGTCAGTGGCTGTTAGATCGGCTTTTTCCGGTGGAGCAGGGACTCTTACAGGACTCCGGGGTCCCATCGGCTTGTTTCCGAAGGTCTTCACGTTGGTTCAACAGCGTTTGAAAGTAGTATTGGAATAAATACAACCTTGTTGGTGAATGAGTTGCAATACATACTATCTTAGAGGAAATGCTTTTGGTCTAATAATAGCTACATTAGTCATTGACAGATACACTACTAACCTCGGAAGCTATGAAATCGGCCAAGTTAACCAAAGAGAGCCCCATTATTATTGTAGGGGCGGGAGTCTTTGGTCTCTCAAGGTATGGCACATCTTCGACCCATCTATTTACCTAACAGCTAAACAAGTTTATCTCAAGTGCTCTACATCTTTCACAAGCTGGTTACAAGAACATTACGGTTTTTGACAAACAGCCTTATGCAGACAATGCCTATTCCACAACGGATGGAGCCGATGCGGCATCTGCCGACTTTAATAAAGTCATGCGGATGAGCTACGGCGACGAGATTGAGTATCAACGTCTGGCTTTTGAAGGTCTTAAGACCTGGGATGCATGGAATGACGAAATCAGATCATCCAAGCCTGAAGACTTGCCGCACGGCCTCAAGCCGACAGATCTCATTTGGAATAACTGTGGGTTTCTTCGGATGAGCATTGACGGCAAGTTGTCGGCTCACGAGCATGCCACACTTGAAGGTATGACTCGAGAGGGTCTGCGTGAAACTCAATTCATGATAGGCGATACCGAAGATGAGAAGCGGGCAAAAACTCATTTTAGGCCGGGAGAATGGGAGAAGAAGTCGGATCCATTTGGACGCAAGAAACAAGGGAAGGATCTCGTAGGGGTTTTCGATTCTACGGCTGGCTTCGTTGAAGCTAGCAAAGCGTGCATATGGGCGATGCATCTGTGTCGCAGGAATGGCGTTCGGTTCGTTTTGGGTGAAAAGGAAGGTCAAGTCTCGACGTTCATCAAGGACGGGAGTGGGAGAACAATCGGTATTCGTACTGCGTCTGGTGCAGAGCATCGCTCCGAACTCGTGATATTAGCTGGTACGTTACCCGATCTCAATATTACGAAGAATTGCCTACTGACGGATAGAACTGCCACAGCTGGTGGATGGACGCCATACTTGCTCCCATCTATATCATCACTCCTCGAGACAACCACAGGCAGCGTCGTGTACTTCCAGTTGCCACCCAAAGATCAAGCTCCAGAGCTCTGGGACAAGTTTTCCCCTGAGAATTTTCCAGTTTTCGCTTACGGAGGTTGGTCAAAGGGGCACGGGATCGGCGGTTTCCCTCGGACTGAAGATGGAATTGTCAAGATAGGTTATCGCGGTACTAAGTACACCAATTATGAAGACGTCCAAGACCCTATCACAGGAGCAAAGCACCGCATAAGCGTCCCCAAGACGAGATATTGGCCCCAACCATCGGACCCCTCAATTACTAAGCAAGCGGTCGATGCTGTCAAGGAGGTAGTAAAGGAGGCGATGCCTGAGCTTACCGCAATTGGAATTACGGGGTGCAGAAACTGCTGGTATACCGACAGTATTGATAACTCCTTCCTCATCGATTTTGTCCCTAATGATGACGGTATGTTGATCTGCTCGGGAGGCTCTGGTCATGGTTTCAAGTTTCTTCCAATACTTGGAAGGGAAGTAGTCAACATTATTGAGAATCCGGGGGTGAAGAATGCTTACGGAAAGCTTTGGAAATGGCGAACTAAGGAAGTTGGCCCGAAGAATGGTCTCGAGCAAGGAGAAGCCGGGCCTAGAAACTGGAAAAGACAAGTGATGGCGACGAAAGATGATTGGAAATTTCGAGAGGACGCTAAACTTTAAGATAAATCGTACAATAGATGTTTAGTTAAGGCACACTTTAATGCCCAGTCTACGCGATGTTTACCTGCTTATTCCTCTGTAATTCTTACCTGGGTACGTTCAAACGCTGCTTTAAGGAGGAGAGGGGTTAGGCTTAGCTTCGACGTTACACAGGTTACCCTAACCCCAACCCTTACCCTTACCCTTACCCCTCACGACCTGAATTTGAGAATATAGTAATCAAGTCTCACTCAAAGGAGATACATATAGAGTCGGTACCGGTACCTTATTGGATCTATATCTAAGGAGCTAGGTTGATATCTCTAGGAAACATACGCTATGACATCTACTCTCATCGGCTCAACGCGAACCCCACCCACCGCCACCAGGAGTCTTGATAATGAACCTTTCGCCACTCTGTAGTTTCACAATCCCGCGAGGGCCGAGACTGACCAACCTCTCCTTATCCCCAGATTTTCTTAGAATAAGGTTCTCCCCGGGTGCTCCATCTTCCCCACCATGGAGCCCGTACGGCCTGCTGACCCTTCTCTCGGATATCATCGAGAATGTCAATGGTTCCCGACACTCGATAACCCGAGTAACACCATCGCCTCCAATGTATTGACCCCGGCCACCTGAGCCTTTACGGATTGAGAAGTCCCGTAAGATTATTGGGTATCGCTTTTCCATAATCTCTACATCTGAGATACGAGTATTCGTCATGTGGCAATGAACGGCACTACGCAAACGCGAATATTTGTTAGTGAGCTGCCTATTTCCGATCAGTCGGTGTTGTGTTCAACATACCTTGCGCCGTTCCATCCGGGACCTGCCCCTGACCCGCCGCATATCGTCTCTCCGTAAGCGAACTTGTATCCGTCGGTTGGCTTTCTTCCCCGACCCCCGAAGAAACCAACACTATTCATACATCCTTGGCTAGCAGCACAAGCCTATTCAACGCATATTAGTCAAACGACAGCAGGAAGGGGTGATTGAACTTACATCAAATGCTCGAAGAATAACATCAACAACACGTTGGCTCGTCTGTGTGTTTCCAGCATAGACAGCTGCCTGGTCGCTAGGATTTAAAATACTGCCTTCGGGATTGACAACCTGTATGGATGATAGACACCCCTGATTGAGTGGGATATCTTCGTTGATGAGACAGCGTAACGCGTAGATAATGGCCGATAAGCAGATGCTCTTCGGGGCATTATTGTTGCCGACAACCTCTGGACCCGTTCCGGTAAAATCGAAAATAGCACTACCGTCTAGATGAATTCGGATTTCAAGTTGAATACGAGTTCCGTTATCGAGGCTGTCTACAGCCTGTAATCTTTTTCCGTCAAGCTTCTCCGAAGTCTTCTGCAGGAATCTCCGTACGGCGACTTCGGCATTCGCCTGAATACGATCCATATAGAACTAGCATGGTGATTAGGACTAAAGATTGTTAGGTAAATTGGGGATGAGAGATCGCTTACCTGAACGACTTCTCGTCCATATTCTTCGAATAGCTTTTCTATAAGTTTCGAGCCCTTGGCATTTGCTGCAACCTGGGCTCGTAGATCGGAGAGGTTATCATAGAGACTTGACGTGCCGACGCAATCCGGAAATTGCCCAGGCTCCTCAACAAGAATTTTAGTAATACCCTCTTCATCGAACCTCCCATTCGACACAAGCTTAAATGAAACGATTCTTGCTCCTTCTTGATATAGGTCAGTAGCATTGGCATTACCCGAAATACCCTCAAATCCACCAATATCTCTATGATGACCTCTAGAGGCAGTGTAGAATATTATTTCCTTGCCGCTTGGATCAAATACTGGCGTTATGACTGTGATATCGGGCAGATGCGTTCCGCCGGCGATGGGGTGATTAGATACCAGAACATCACCAGGTTTAAGCGCAGTTCCGTATCGTTCATGTTGATATTTCACCGCATAGGCCATACTTCCTAAATGAACGGGGACATCTATAGACGTTAGCTCAACTACCGGGGTACGCGGGATATTGTCTAGCTTACGGGGTGCATTGGCTACTAGATCACCACTAGGCCCGAATATAGCACAAGAAAAATCAAGTCTAGACTATGTTAGTTAGATATTCGATGTGCGCTAGAGAAGCATTTGTACCTTTCTTTAATGTTAATGCTAACGGCCGTTTTTTGCAATGTTCTTCCCATCTGCTCAGCAATGGACATAAATCCTAATATCTTGATTAGCTACTTGAACAGTAATGGAAGGTATAGAGTGGTTCTTACGATGACCAAAGATAGACAATTGGGCTGGATCTGGATTTGTCAAAGACAGTGACTGCAGCGAAGGGCTTTGCGACCCCACACTTAATATTATATGCTCGGATAAGACTTTAGCTGTCGAAAAGGGAGTGACAATAATTGTCTGCGTGTTGTCTATTATGATACCAGGGCCTTCAATTTGATCTCCAGGTTTAAGGTTATGAAGAAGAAATATAGGGGTATTGACCCATCCGACGTTGGCAAAGTAAGTTTTTGAGAGTTTTTCGTAAGATGGTGTTGGTCGAGTCTCCGTTTCAGCTAATTCTCTGTAAACGTTATGTGATTGACGCTCGAATTCTTTCGCGATTCCCCGCACGCGAATGTCGTCAACGATGATGTCGCGGGAAGGCAATAAGAAAGAAAACTCCTGTTGATGAAGTTCCTCGAATGCTCGTCTAAAATTTCCGTCATGGGGTAGCGATACCATCATTTGTGTATCAGTACCTTCATAACGCAAATTCAAGAACTGCTGTGTTTCAATATGCTTCGTCGAGGAAACCCCTTGTAGTAGAAGACCCTGTATAGCACGATCTTTTAATGACTCGAATCTTTCGAAAATTTCGGCAGTTGAATGCGGTCCTAGAATTAAGGACGATGGCTCTTGAACTTCCTCGACCAAGTTCGCGAGTGCCATTCCATACGCTGATAAAATACTCGAATATTTATGGATGAGAACAGTATGTATTCCCAGATTTCGGGCAATTGATGCAGCGTGCTGCCCACCGGCTCCTCCGAACACTGCGAGTCGATGTGCTGACGTGTGATACCCCTTGCCTTCAGTTAGAGCACGAATGGGACGGCACATAGCTTCATTAGCTACCGCAAGAAATCCTAGAGCGACCTCTTCTGGGCTTTTATTAATAGAGGAGCCTTGGTTAATTGAGTTGGTAAGGTCGATGAACTTGTTTTTGGTGACTTCGTAATCCAGCGGTAGATTTTCATCGGGTCCGAATATGGCGGGGAAATATTCTGGTAGGAGCCGGCCAAGGAATAGGTTCGCGTCTGTCACTGTTAAAGGGCCGCCTTTGCGATAGCAGGCTGGGCCAGGATGAGCTGAGGCACTCTCTGGTCCTACAGTAAACAGACCGTTTTTCCAATCGAGGATGCTACCTCCGCCGGACGCGACCGTATTTATATCAAGCTGAGGGGATTGTATTGTGACACCAGCAGTGGTGGTTTCGAATACGTGACCATAGTCGCCAGCATAACGGCTAACATCTGTCGAAGTACCTCCCATATCGAAGCCTATCACTGGTGTGTTGTCGTCGGGATGCCATGAAGTTTTAGCGTACCCAACTACCCCTCCGGCAGGGCCGGATAGAATAGCGCGCAGGCCTGAAAACCTTTCCACGTCGACAAGACCGCCATCACTCTGCATAAACTGGCATCGTGTTGACTCAAGCCCATCCTTGAAGCCGCGTTTGAAGTTTGTGATATATCTCTTGATTTCGGGGGTCAGATAAGCATCGGCTGTGGCGCTCATACCACGAGATATCAATTTTATCATCGGTATCAAGTTCGATGATGCCGATATGCTGGTAAATCCCATGTCTTTCGCGAGATCACGAATGGTGTTTTCGTGGTCAGGAAAACTGTAGCTATGCGCTAGACAGATGCATATGCTTCTGTATCCCTTTTCGAAAAGTCCTTGGAGCGAACTTTTTGTACTCTCAATATTAAGTGGCTTGAGAATTCGTATTATATCACCGCTTTGCCCGACCTTCAACGTAGGATCGGACTCAATCTCGATCTTGTGTTGACAGGGGTCTTTAGTTGAGTCTTCCATTGTCACTCGCTCTTCAACCTCGACCACTTCGGAGTAAAGTACATCGGGCTTATTTATGGCGAGCTCGAAGAGCTTAGGTCTAGCCTGATACCCGATTTCCAATGCATCGCGAAAGCCTTCGGTTATCAATAGAGCAGACCGCTCTCCTTTCCTTTCTAGTAGCGCATTGGTAGCTACTGTCCTGTTGAAAGAGTTAGAATTGGGATAACTATTCGGGCTTGAGTATACTCACGTTCCCATTCGGATGACTCCGATACGATCTGAATTGAGTTTGGCATTTCTTGGATGCGGTCGACTTGTAAACGTTTCTAGGATTCGACGGATACCCTCCGTGGGCGCATCTTCGTAGTTGCCTGGGTCGACTGAGAGCAACTTTATTACGATATCATCTCCACCACTACTCTGAGGTATTCCAACACAATCCGTAAAAGTTCCTCCACGCTAATTAGTGAGTAAAGGATTTTTGAGATTATTATTCGGCTTTTTTTTTCAGACCACTCACATCAATGAAAATATCGATTTTGGGCTCTGTCGTCGCGTGTGGCATGATGAACGTAATGATTAACAAGCTGAACGCCCGAGCATGAAGTGAAGCAAAGAAAGAACCACTTCAATGGCATTTTCAACTCACTTCACCATCTCTTGATATGTGTTGTATATGACGTTTTAGGCAATATGCTGTAGGGGGTATTCGTCGGCTTAATCCGCCCGAAGCAGTGGACCCCCTTTTTCCTTGAAACGGACATAACCGAATTCGCCCCACGATGTACCCACAGACCCATCGGTTCTAGCCGACCTCTGATAAGGGTTATTTGCGATTCTCACAACGCCGACCCGGTCTGTTGCCTTCACCTTGTTTGATCATCATTCACCAAAAGACGAGTCTCATATCCAAGTTGAGTGTGACTGGCTCGTTTGATGATCCAATCATGGGTGATCCAATGCATTCTCGTAGTCCAACAAGCAGAGCCTTGTCAACCAGGCTCAGCAGAAGCACAAACGCGTGTGTGAGGTGTCGTAGGAGGAAACAACGGGTAAGCAAACGCCTCATAGAAATCTCGCTCGTAGATACAATTTTCTAACCTGAAATACCTTTTGGTGCTCATAGTGTGATCTACGCTATCCAAAATGTTCAAGTTGTGAGACTGCGCAGGTGCCTTGCTTAGCTTATGATAGCGAGAAGCAGGCCGAGATCCCACGCAATTATGTGTCGATCCTCGAGGCGGAGGTCAGACAACTAAAATCTGAATTGGAAAGCCTCAGGAGACAGAGTGTGTCCACAACCATCACGTCTGCCAGTCCAATTACGGCTGGTCACGATGATCATCAGAGCGTCAGTTCGCCTATTGCCGCTCCGACGGTGCAATCAACCGCATCAGACCCACAAGAAGTTGTGAAGTCAATGGGCTTAGTTATGCTGGACAACGGTAGCCAACCAAAGTTTATGGGGACAAGCAGTGGTGTCACATTTGCCAAGATGGTTCTTGCGTGCGTGAAAACTGATGTCACGATGCCGATGTCCCCAAGCAGTTCGAGGGGACCGGTTCGGATGACCGCGCCGCCACCTATCATCACGTCATCACTGCCTCCTCGACATGCGGCTCAACATATTTCGGACGTCTACTTTCGATACCGAACTCCTCATGTACCGATTCTCACAAAATCAAAAGTGAATGAAGTACTAGAACGCGTTTACGGGGCGTTCGAATCTCATCGGCCAGACTTCTCGAGCGTCGCAGAAGGAGATCTGTTTATCGCTTATATGGTTTTTGCCGTCGGACTTTGTAGCTTACCAGTACCAGGAGGTTCACGACCACCCCAGAGCGAAGGTTGCTTTAACTCGGCTCTTAGATGCGTTGACAAGCTTCTGTCATACTCATCCAGCGACATGGAGACTCTGACGGTGGTTTTACTGTTAGCTCAGTATATTGCCTTGAATCCCAGTAAGGGCAGTCTATGGCAACTTACCGGTATAGCTATACGCCTTTGCATTGATCTTGGTTTGCATTGGGAAACGGATGTCATACTCGCTCTGCCCCAATCGGTCCTTAACGAGAGACGAAGACTATTCTGGGCTGCTTATCGATTTGATCGCCTTCTGGCGGTCACGCTCGGAAGGCCGTTCGGAATTGCTGATCAGAGTACCAGCGTCGGCTTTCCAGACCCTTATTCAGCGCAAAATATAACCCCAACTGAAGTGCATGGTCAACGCATGGCCAATCACATAATTGGTCTTTACAGACTTGAATCTGAGATTAAGCACGTCCTCTACCACCAGCTTCAAGGAGGGACATTAGCTTATCCCCGCGCTAACTATGCTTTGTGGTTTCGCGATATCCAGCCGCGGCTCCATGCCTGGAAGGACGAAATACCTGACATTTCAAAGGCAGACCCCGAAAGTATTTATGCTCACCAATTTTGGTGGGATGCTATGTGGCTGAACGCCGTTTTGTTGCTACACCGACCTAACCCGTTGGTACCACATCCCACGACGGAATCGCTACAAACGTGTTTCGACGCGGCCTGTCAATTAATCAAAGCGATCAAGACTTTACAGCGAGATGGTAGAATCTATGTTATCTGGCAAACTGTCCACAGTCTTTTCCTCGCAGGTTTGATTATGATATATTGTATTTGGGAGTCTGCGGATGTTCGTGATAAAGGTCGCGTTCTCGATATCGTCACTACGGCACAGGATTGTGCGAGTACTCTCACAGCCCTAGCAGAGCGCTTTCCCGACGCGTGCGGTTGCAGGGACGCCTTCGAATCTCTTTCGGCGGCGACATTGAAATGGCTGGTGTCGAGGGATCAGGGAAACACGACGCAACCAACGCCCAGCGAGATCAGCGCGTTAAAGCAGCATATGCCTTTCTCGACAACAGCTTGGAGGGCTGAAGAACCAACCAGTATCTTTCCAGACGAACCCTTCGAGTTTGCTGAATATCTCATTGCGGCATCGCAATGGCCAGGTACTAATAATGATGTCGGAAACTCGTTCAATCTGCAAGATGTATTCGACTCTCCAAGCGCAGATTTTGGATGAGTCCTTGAAAATCCCAGTCTTTTGGAACGCCACTCTAGCTAAAGTTTAGGGGCTTTACAAGGGGCTTCGCACCCAAGCCCCCGGCAAGCCACAAACAAATACAGTGGAGGGCTTGAACCATAACGCGGGGGCGACCACAGAACCGCCAATCAAAGGTTACAGGCCTATCCAGGTACCTTCTACCCCGCTATTACGCGGTAGAAATCCGATTTTACTGAGCATCTATCGCGACTCCATGAATTATTTACTACCTACTAGGTTCCAATACGAGGTAATAACTATCACTATTACCCGTACAAAAAAACCATCGGCTTAGTATTTACATTAAGAAAAACCCTTCGATAACGATGCCCTGGTAAGTAAGTACCTAGTTGATACTTACCTAATTGCGGCCAGAAAGCGGACAGTACCACCGGTGTTCGACACGCAAAATAGCGTTCTGTTATTGAAGAATACCGTATAGCAGGACCTTCAGGAGATTCAAAGACGCGAGTGCCCACCTACCAACGAGCTTCAATTAGCTAGCTGTGCATTGCTTTAGATAAGCTATAGATAAGCTATAGATAGAGGTGCCCTAGGGATGTATGTCATGTGTATAAGGTTACTTAATGCAACATTCTGATGATGCTTGCCAATCTCATATCATCCGGCTACGATTGGTCTCTCCAAGAGGGGTTCCAATCCGAACCCGAATGAATCCGACATGAATATGTACCTATCAAAAGTTAATTTAATGAGACTTGAATTCTTCCATCTGCCAAATCACTAAAGACATGATTGACGTCCGCGAGATAACAATAGCAGAAGCGCAGGATGGATTCAAGGTTGGAAAGTTCTCCGCCAAGGAGTTGGCTAGGGCATTCTTTGATCGTATCGCCAAATGGGACAAGAACGGCCCTCGGATCAATTCAACAATGGCCCTGTCTACTACAGCACTTGAGGAAGCAGCTGCGCTTGATGACTATCTGAAGGAAACCGGCCAATTCAAAGGGAAGCTTCACGGGATTCCCGTGTTAGTAAAAGATCAAGTATGGGCTTTTCTACCAACAATGAAAGATCATACAGCTGACCAGACCTGCCTTCTATGCTAGGCTGATACGATGGGAATGGTTACCACGTACGGCTCGGCAGTTGCCAAAGAAAACGTACCCGACGAAGATGCATTCGTAGTCACCAAATTGAAAGAAGAAGGCGCCGTAATTCTAGGCAAGACCACACTCGCTGAATGGGCCTCGGTCTGGTTCAGTGTGAATAGCGCGAACAACGACGAATTCACTAAAAACCCCTATAATCTCAACCACGATGTGGGGGCATCTTCAGGGGGTTCTGGGGCAGCTGTGGCAGCGAACTTCACAATCCTAGCCGTAGGCGAAGACACTGGAGGTTCTATCAGAGTACCATCGTCGTTTTGTAACATTGTCGGTCTTCGTCCTACACCGGGACTCATCTCACGAACGGGATTTTGCCCATTGATCAAATTCCAAGATACACCCGGACCCATGGCTCGAACCGTGACGGATTGCGCACTCATGTTAGATTGCATGGTTGGGTTTGACCCCAAAGATGATTTTACAGGTGTCACCGCCACTGTAGCCGCCTTAGGATTGCCTAAAGGTGGTAGTTATGCCGCTAACTTGTCAGAGGGGCACCAGAAAATTACAGGGGCTAAGATAGGCGTCATCACGCAGAAGTTTGGCCCAGAATCCGACCCCTATTGCAAGGCAGTGAATGAAGTCGTGCGGGAAGCACTCAACAAGATTCAAATTGCCGGCACAACTGTCGTAAACATTACTGACATCGAGAACCTCGATCATTACATGAGTTATCCGCTCACGTATTTACAGAGATCGCGCAGCGATATCAACAGTTTTCTAGCCACCAAACCTCACCTCCCTCAAGATCTTGCGGACATCCTGCCAGAGACATCGGACAAGCCCTACTTGAACTTTACATGCGATATGGCACATGGTCCAAAAGACCCCAAAGAAGACCCGACATATTTAGATAGGATAATGCAACGAGATGAGTTCAGACGCAAGATAGACTGCCTTTTTGCATCCATGGGGTTAGATGCGCTCGCATTACCAGACGTCCGGGTCCCGCCCCCACGATTTGAAGATGCCATGAGCGGTAGGTTTATGAAGAACGGACAAGAATATTTCCCAACCAACACATTTCTCGCTAGTGTGACTCGACAACCTGCCATATCAATTCCCGCCGGCTTCACAGAGGACGGGCTTCCTGTTGGGATAGAATTTATCGGCCTTGAATATCAAGAACAGAGTCTTCTTGAGTTGGCTCGCGGGGTTGAGATTATCGTTGGGGCTAGAACGTCGCCGCCTGGGCTAGTGTAGGCAGTTTAATTAGCCCTCCAGGGCTGTTAAACCCCCACCTGCACCCACTATTAGGTATATTTATAGCGTCCACTGACCCATAACTCAAGCCCCCTTGTTAAAATGTGTTCGATTCCAATTGCTAAAAATGAATCAAATTCGAATCAAAATCAAATATTTGATCAACTGAAAGACAAGAGGTGTCTTAAACTACTAGGCGATATGCTCAATATATTTCTTCACGCGCAAAGAGGCGTACCTCCCTAGGTAGGGAGACAGGTAGCCACCATACTCTACACTCAATCATGATTTTGTCACATCACATCAATGCTCAGTAGCAACAAAAACAGACGTTAAACCAGATTGAAATGCATTCGCGACTTAGCCTCTGCTAGTCTGCTTTGGGAAACCGACCAAAACCCCTCTATGGAAAAAAAAACGGAACGGAAACCAAAGCAAGATCAATCACCATCGCTGACAATGCCATAAGCTCAGTTATGAAACCACCCCAGTCCCCAGCTAGACCTTCAGGGGCTTGCCACCCAGCAGGGTCTAACGACCACCCTATCATCCTTGGATATAGGGCTTACCACTTGGGCAGGGTTTTCCGTCAGCAACTAATAGATACCCGCCTTGTATCTAAACTAATTCAACCTTCCGAGATGTAAACTTCTCAATGTCTTCGAACACCCACTGAATGGGGTCGGCAAATGTGATATCCATGCCATCGGGTATCTCGCTCAAACTGGCATTATCTTTAGTTGCTCCTCCAGGTGAGCAGTTCTCTCCAGGATGTCTTCTCCGTTCGTTAGGAAGCCAATCTCCTTTGTTGTCACTAGAAGTCAGGAGACCGACAATACGACCAGTGTGGTCGAAGATACAAGATCCCGAGTCCCCTTCAGCTGAGAATCTTCCATGGAATGGAATAATCACCATCTGCCAAGCGAAAAGATTTCCTTTAGAACAGCCCGGCCTTCTAACAACAGCCTCCACCTCGTTCTTCATCCCAAAGGTTATGCCTGTGGTAGCGCCTCTTTTACAGACATCCAGCGGGGACTTCAAATCAACGTAAGATTTCTCAAGAGAGAGAAAGCCATTCTTAGCTTCTGTTGATTTTCTTATACAGCCCATAAGGACATGAAAATCGCCCTTATCCTTTACTACATGACCATGGCGCACGAAGACATCATTCCTTGGCCTCTCAGAAAACTTGGCCAAATCAAGCTTGATTAAGGCCCAGTCTTTTACATAACCCTTTTGGTCAGTAGAAAGTTCCATCGACGAATGGAACATGAGTTGGCCGATTTTCCTCGCATTTTTATTTTCCATCCCCGCGAGAAGACTCAGGAACTTCTTTCCGTAGCCGATTTGAGCCGCGTAGTCAACTAGACGTTCATAGTCCACTTCAGTGGGCTGTAGGTGGCTTTTATCCTCGTCCAGAGAGTACCACGCCTCCCAGAGTCGCACTTTTTCTGAAATTATCCGTTTTAAAGACTCATATTTCTCGATTCCCTGGCCAATTAAGTATCTGCACTCTTCGAATGTGTCTTTATTGGCTTGAGAGTGATACTCCGGTTCGGACTCTGGCGAGAACTTGTAGCTTTCTTCAGCAAGTCTATCCCTGTGGACAACATGACGACAGGTTAGGCCGTAGATTGATTCGTCGTCATGGAGTTTTATATGTAACCCGATAGTTCCTTGGCCTGGCCGATCTTCGGCATATGTTACTGGGTAGCCCGGAAACGATAGCAAAGGCAGTAGTTCCGAGTTTAAACCATCCTCGAAACCTTGATCCTGATCTACTAGGTCCTCAAGCTCCGTCGATGCGGCGAGATTATGACAACGACCCTCCCGAATTTCCACTTCGACGTGATCGATAGAATGCATTCGTAAGGCTTCTCGACATTCCAACGCGATGTGAATGCCATCTTCCCAACAGAGAGTATCATTCTCAACCGCGATAAGAAGTATCATCGGAAATTGTTTTCGGTCTCTCTTGCCTTCTAGGCCGATTCGGATGGGGAAGAAGAAGCTCCATGAGCATTTGCTCAACTGATACACAAGTAGCTCTACTAATTCAGGCGACCATTTCGAAGCTATGTCGCTTTTGCTCCCAATCGTAGCGTATTCCTTACGAACAGGGATATGCTCTAAACCCGACCAAGTATTTTCCGTTCTGGTCGGCTTTATCCACGGATCGCAGCTTGTTCTAGCTATGAGTTTCGGTTGTCCTGCAAAACCGAAATAATAGCCGTTCTCTTCTTCTGGGGTAGGCTTTCGGGGACCCGACGATGATGCCATAGTTTCCGTTAGGATAGCTCGAGTATCCGAGACGCCTGGGGTCGAGCACCAAGGTTATGGAGTGGTCTATGAGAGACTACAGCAAATTTGTTGGCGGCTAGTCCTATAACAGCACAATTAGCTCTTTATGAATGAATGGGCCGTACCTGATTCTCTAAATGATAGTAGTTCAGAACTCCTCGTAGTGAAGACCACTTCAACCAGTCAAGTTCGAATTCGGTGAGCGGGTTTGAGAATGTTTCGCCTGCGTACAAGGTCTCTGTTCCTAAGTAAATACCCATCTAGGTTGGATGAATTGAAAACTAGAAGGAAGGTCCATGATTGGATGCAATAACACTTGAAAATTGGGAGGTATAGTTGACTAGGGGACAAAATCATGGGAAGTTGCACGCTCAGAAGGCACAAAGCTTAAATTAAAACAGACTTTCACATCAGCAGGTGTGCCTCAGTTAGGTAAGTTTATTATCAGACTAAATCTTACATGCAAGTACCTAGGTAGAGAGCTTCCTAAACCTTCACTAGCTCTTTCTCCCGCAACGTCTGCTTTCGGGGCCAATAATTGTTTTCATTCATATCTATACCTATCAAACTTGATGACCTCCAGGAGGTCTACGATTGAAATTTCTAAGCTTATGATCAAAACTTCCGTTCTAGCTGTCCGTACGAATTAGCATACCTTTTTCTGTATATTACATCCAAATGATAGATTGTCTGCTCCAAACCCCTTTTTCAGTCTCCACTCTTTGAAATGTGGGTCTACATAAAAAGGGGGATGCTGAACTCTACCTAGAATTGGGACATGTAGCTTCCTCCCGATTAACGTTAAGTCAATTATAGGTACTTGCACCTGCTGTTGTTAATTTCTTATCAATTACCTCATTCTCGACATTTTTCTCACATATCGTTCTTCTGACCCCGCCCTCAACTATTTCTTCTCCTTCAACTTCTAATCTTTTCACCATTATCGTGATATTCCTTCCAAACTCGACTTCTACCACAGCCATATCGCTCTACAATCTGTTGTGATCCGTCTTAACTTATAACACCTAAACGCTAATATGGGGTGCTGTGAGCAAGAGAGCAATCGATTGCTCAACCTCGAAATTCTCTGTTCCATGAATAAAATCCTGGGGTCTCGGCTGCCACGGGGTGGAAATAGAAGGCCCATTGAGACCACATTGTGACCAGTGGAGCTTTAAACCCCTACCTAATCGGGATGGCTTAACAAGAGGTATGGAAAGGTGGCTCTGATAATAACGAGTGTCCCTACAAGGATTTTAATTCCACGAAGAGGATTGGGAACGAGTTGGAGTCCAACTAGCATAAGGTACTAGAGTGGCCACAGGTGACCAACAAAGAAATACGAGAAGACAAGTAGCGAAAAATCGAGTACGAAAGCAACTTGCGGATATGGTATACCCGCATGAGTCTTCATTCATCTACTTTAGGGACAGCCTACAACAGGTCCTTCCCGAGACACCTGAGGCCATCGGGATCCCTTATAGAGCATCGCCCATATTTTCAAACCATCCACGAACTCTAGAAGGGCCTTGAGCTACCAACTCGAATAGAGACTGCTTCTGACGATTTCAGTCTCTGATTTGAAAAGATCTGCGAATATTCAATGATACAACGACTATTCATTACCTGGGCTATCTGATCTCAGTTGCACGGCATGTAGGCGTCGACTTCCCTACCGACATCTCAGAGTGGTTAGAAAGTAAAATCAAGGTATATCATTCACTCTTAACTCATATAGTATTTAAGTTACTTACACATTGTGACAAGGGCAATATGGCTTGGAATAGTATCAATTTCAACTAATAATTCTCAATGGTCCTAAGGTCCTTGACTCCTTCCTCTTCTCGAGTGAGGGTCACCTTGGCCTACTTATGCTTGAGTGCCTAGGTACAATATACTTTTCTAAGCGCCCTAAGCCTCCATGTTCGGATGTTGTTGGTTCTATATCATTCTGGGCATCTGACCAACAATCCAATAATAGGTGGTAATAACCTCCTTGCATGATTTCTACCTGACCTTTTATGCGACCATGTTGCCAACTGTAACTTAATGCCTAATCCCCGTGTGACACACATGCTAATGCGGCTATTTATCAGGGATTATATACTAAGGTTAAAGTAATGACTGACAGAATAACTTTTGATGAAGCTTCCTATTAACCATTTTATCAGAATATAGATAACCAAACCAAAGTATTACCTGACTCTCATGTGTGGATTATTAATAAATCTAAATGGTACATAGACACTCAACGACGCCCGAGTAGTAAGTTGAATTTGATTATAAATTATACAAGCATCCGCAGTTAACATCTCTTATAGTCCGCGGTAAACGAAATCGCTGTACGTTTGTCCGAGAATTTACTATTTAAAAAATGAACTTCTAAGATTAACATTATACCATAATTATATTTAGTGTCTAACAATCGAGAAAAAAGTAAGAAACTTTTACCATAATCACTTTTCAACATCAATGACCTAACTAATTTCTTATATAGCAAATTCATGCTAGAGAGGTAGGTACTTAATAATCAAAGTAGTGGTAATAAAGCATTGGCTGATCAGTTTGAAGGGTGGCAGCCGAGATTGCGTTAAAGGTATGACAACACGCTCTAGATATTTTTCCTTATGGATGACTAATCCAGAATTCGTAGGACGAGATAGAGCAAGTAATGAATACCATGCGACCACAGGCCTTTGCAGACGAGAAACTTGAAGGGATTTCCTGTAATTATATCAACCTCAGAGCACGGGAAAACAACATATCACTACACAAGGAGCTGTAAATTACCTTATGCCCAGATATACAATATACATACGAGAATCCCACCTGTTCTGCCTAGATGCCTATCTAGGGACTTTTGACAAGAAGCTCTTTCATGGGACCTCACAGAAGGCTTGAAATGTCATACGACTGTTGCCGAGGTACGAATAAGAGTTGTCTGAACTGAAGGTATTGATAGATAATATTGAGAAGCAATTGTAATTATCATACAGGTGATAGGATCGAATCTAAATATGGAGGAATTAATAGGTATCGTTACTTAGGTACCTAATTATTAGGAGATAGTATTGGAACGAAACTACCAGAAAGCTCCCGAGGTCCTTTTTAAAAGCGAGTAACTAGAAGTCTTTCTAGACCTAGTAAGTAGTATATTAGAAAGACCCTTTATTTTAACAAGTAAACGCTGCATCCCCACGCCTTGCCTTTAAACCCCTTTATGTCCATCGCAGGATTACATGAACATCAACCTTCCATTGGAAAATACTTATGTAAGAGAAACTTAAGCTCATCCACTGCTAGTTGTCTTGTGTTTGCACCAGGAAAATGTGCCGAGTTGATTATTAGCGTCTCCACGGAGTACAGTCGATTGCGATCGTCAAATTCTTCCAGAGGTTCACTTGGCTTATAATTCTTGAAGTACTCATTCCGGTACTCCTTAGCCTTCATCTGGTGATGCTCACAGCGCCAAATGCCAACCTCTTTCTCGTGGTGAGCATAGTACGAACATGCGTCAAAGATGTAGAGCTCTCCGGTGTGAGTATCAGTGCCAATATTGGATTCCCAGAGATCGCCGTGAATGAGGCATGGTTTGATTGAGCGTCCTTCTGCCGTTAGGGGGTCAAGTAGTCGAGGAATTAACTTTTCGAGTGTGATTTGCATCACGTCATCTAGTTCTTTCCAGAACCCATTCACCTCGGTATCCAAGTTATACACATCGAGGATGAGCTTCTTGAAGAATGAAGTCCACTGTATCATGAAGTTTAGTCCCTAGCAATCCCTGATGGGCAAAGACGGATAATAATAAATCTGAGAACTTACATTGCTGTCCCACGTTGTATTTAGGGGCAACTTCCCGTCAAACGTTGTGACGTGGAATCCAAATTTACCGGTCGGTGAGTTACTATTGCGATGTAATTCGGCAAGTTTCTTACCTAGCCGTACGGGATTCGGCAGATCGTGGCTTATTGTCAAGTAGTCACATATGAAGAAATGAGCATTTTCGTTATCGCATTTGCCGTATCCCCGAGGCTGTGGCGCAAAATTCGGCGAGGTAGAATAGATCTCGTGCATTGCCATGTACTCGCCAAGCACACGTTCAGCTGCATCATCTGTCTTCAAGGTCTACGGGTCCATGAGTTCAGTCAGCCTCCCAGGGTTTGTATTTCGTAATGGTAGATAGGATGAATCTAGCCTTAAGAAAATAGGCTCCCGGGGAGCCATCAGTAGTTTGGACGTCCACTCTAGCTGTCGAGGCCCAGCTTGATGTGCCATATTGTTGCACTTCAATGACCTTGTCGCCCGGCTTCAGAGCTACCATGCTGTTAGAAAAGTTTGACATAATACATGTAAACGTCGGCGCTACTTTACCTTTCGCGATCGCAGGATCGAGTACAATTGATCGACTCATTCTCAAAACCAATCACCAAGTAAGCATACAAGACAACAGACAAAGCCATGCTGACATCCTGTTCTATGTTCCTTCATCTCTCCCATTTATATCCCACTTCAAAACTCTAGATGAGGGGTAAATCAGCCACCAGTACCACGACATGGGGGCCAAAGATTGTCGCATGCGTAATATTATTATGCAGTTGGAAAGAAATCGCCAGGGGGCCTTGTCTCGAAATTGGCGCCAGCCTTCTCCCTCATCCAATTATTCCTTCTTTTTTATCGCTTTCATTTTCGGTGTCTGTCTCACGGATATCGAATATTGTTGGAAGGTCCTTGCATACTCAACATTGCATTTTTTCCAATATAACACTGCTCATTGAGGATTCATAGATCAATCTAAAGAGCCAACTCATTTTTGGCTGCGCAACAAGTAGTATGCCTTTCCGAGAGGGATACGGAATCAATTATGGTAAAGTGGTGCACTTTTCTGGAATACATCTCACCGTCTATATAGGTATATATTTGGCACCATCTTGCATGATCGCTAATGTGGTGAGGTTTTCTAGTGGAAACGATTTCGATCTCGAAAACAAGCTGGCTCAGAAGTCCCTTCCATTTCGATATCAAGCTCGGCGAACTCAACTGATATTCCCCGCCATAATTCAGAGCCAACACTACCATTGCGAGACAGGACACAAGTCCAACGTCGCGAGTCCCACCAAAGCGCAATCTCCGACGTACATGCTCAACTCCTCTCTTCGCAGACTTCAACTCGACATCGAAGACAGCGCTCCCAAGATAGGAGAAATGATCCACTTGGCTTGTTAGTTCTGCATACGCCCGTGCAGCGTTCAGTCGACATACTTTTTATTCACGGCCTCGGCGGAACGAGCTTACGCACATGGTGTCGTAATCGAGATCTAGAAAACCTTTGGCCACAGCTCTGGCTTCCAGAGGAACAGGATCTTTCTGCGGCAAGAATTCTCACTTTTGGGTACAATGCACATTTCTCGTCAAAGAAAGAGCAAGCATCTCTCACGATCGGGGATTTCGCGAATGATCTACTCTTTCGCATGAAATATGGCGAAAATGGACCAGAGAGGTTGGGACAAGTCCCACTAATCGTTGTCGCTCATTCAATGGGTGGCCTCGTGTTTAAAAAGGCTTTCATCCATGGACACATGAACGAAGAGTTTCACGATATTATTTCAAGTATCAAGGCTGTTTTATTTCTGGCAACCCCGCATCGTGGTACGGACCTTGCTGAGACTTTAAACAAGATTCTTACTAGTTCGGTATTTGGTCATTCGTCCAAGGAATACGTCTCAGAACTCGCACGAAGAAGTCCTACAATTGACGAGCTCAACGAGTCGTTTCGTCATCACGCCTCCAAACTACAGATTTTCTCTTTTTATGAGACTCTTAGCACCAATGTTGGACCCATGTCATTTATGATCCTGGAGAAACAATCTTCGCTCCTAGGCTATCCGAATGAAACGCCTCAACCATTGATCGCCAATCATCACGACGTTTGCAAGTTCGGGGGAATAGACGACCCTAACTATATATCTGTTGTGGGCGCCTTGCGCGGCGTGGTTAACGATGCGAGCGCATCTCAGATCACGGATGCCAGTATCGAAGAAGATTTAGCCCATGTCACCACATTACTGGGTATTTCCGGCCCACCTGAAGATGATATTGCCCCTTGCCGCGCTCTTCGAAAAGCAGGAACCTGTCAAACACTTCTAAATACTAAGGAATTCAGAAATTGGAAAGAGGTCGACTCTTCCCCCGTTTTGTGGATCCACGCGCCTCCGGGGAGCGGGAAATCGACTACGTGTTCTGCGGCTGTAGACTATCTGTTAGAGGGCGGATATAATTGCGCTTATTTCTTTTTCAAGCACGAGAATCGCCAGAAAAGGTCACTTGGCAATATGCTTCGGTCTCTAGCTTATCAGATCGCTTCGAAGATTCCTAGTTATCGCCGCTCGTTAGCAGATCTTGCAAAATCTGGACTACGCTTGCACACCTCAGATGCGCTTACTGTTTGGAAACGGCTGTATATTTCAATCTTATCATCAATTAAATCCGAAAGAGAATTCTGGGTACTAGATGCCATTGATGAATCCGAATCTGCCAAGCAAATTGTGGAATTTGTATCTGCGACTAGTGACTTTGAAAGCACAATTCGAATCCTGGTGTTCAGCCGTCCCTTACCTATCATCAACCAGTCATTCCAAAAAGCGAAGCGAAGGATTTCGATTGAGATGATGGCTTTGCCGGAGAATGAAGGAGACATTCGGCTATTTGTAGCCGAAGAAATCGAGTATCTCCCATCAGATGATACCTTCAAAGCAGAAACGACCGAAGAGATCATTCGACGCTCTCAAGGAAACTTCCTTTGGGCGAGTTTAGTTCTCAAACGTGTCGTAAGCTGCCACCGCCAAGAACAGGTCAAGAGAGTGTTGGACGAGACACCGGATGGCATGGATGAACTCTATGACCGCATGTTAAGCATAGTTGCGGGTCTTGATCTCCAAGAAGATAAGACTCTAGCTCGGATCATCTTTTCATGGGCAATGTATGCGAAGACATCACTCACGGTAGACGAGCTTTCCGAACCGTATGCTACTGAATTTGGATCTGTCATGGATCTCAAGCATACGATTGGCCAAATTTGTGGGCAATTTATCAGTGTTGACTCCCACGACCGAATATCTTTAGTACATCAATCAGCTCATCAGTACCTAAAACGATCGGGGAAGTCCGGGTTACATTCATTCTCTCTGGACCCCGAAACAGTACATGAAGACCTTTTATGTAAATGCCTCCATACTCTATGCGATAGGACCCTGCGGAACAAAATCAACACTCTTAAAGTTCCTCGGTTTCTTTCATATGCATCAACATCATGGGCATTCCATTTGGAAAGCTGCTCGGCAGAGTCAGATAGAGTACTTGATACACTTATCAAGTTTTTTAGCGGCCCATTCCCATTCTCATGGATTCAATACCTTGCCCTAAGCAACAGATTGGCTGAACTCACTGCTGTCTCGCGCAGAATCACGGCCTTTTCCCGCAGACGCAGAAAGGCAGAAACTAATAGATCACCAATGTTGCATCGATTATCAGATCTATCCTTGATCGATAATTGGGCGGTTGACTTATTAAAGCTCCCAGCAAAGTTTGGTCGACATCTCTCCGAAGATCCCCAGCTCATCTATAAATGTATACCTGCACTAAGCCCTACTTCATCTGCAATTTTCCAAAAGTTCTCCGGGAGTCCTACCACCACATTATCTGTTTCTGGTCTGTCGAATTCAGATTGGGATGATTGTCTTGCTCGAGTATCTGCCACTACTGGAAAAGCGCTGCGACTTGCAGCATCTTCATTATACCTGGCTGTTGCTTCTGACACACCAATGGGGAGTATCACACTTTGGGAAACAGATCTATTCGTGGAGTTTACGACTTTCGACGTCGGGGAATATATCCACTCGCTTGCGTTTAATGATTCTGGCTCTCTATTTGCGTGCTACGGGCAATCGCGGACGTATCTTTGGAAATTAAGAACCTGCTCTCTAATACGAACCGTAGAAAATCCTCCCCGAGAACACGCCTTAGAATTCAAATTTACCGAAACGGGTTCTTTGATGATGATTACAGATCTGCGCCGAGTTTACCATTTGCCAATTAGTGATGATGGAGATGCTTCTATGAGCTGGACCCGGCTGGATCCGACACTGATGGAAGAGACGAACGTCCCCGAGGGAATGTTCTTGGGCACCCCATCTTCTGTATCGTTCAATAACGATTGCACCCAAATCGCAGTATCCTATAGAGCCTTTCCGCTGACTATCTGGAATATCAGCCCCCCAGAGATGGTAGCCCGTCTAAAGTTGAAGCCAAAACAGGGCCAAGGAACTATCAATTCGCATACAGGTACTAATAAAGTTGTTTGGCATCCATCGGGTACACAAGTGGTTGGTATATATGGCCAAGTTTTTCGATGGAGCCCGGTCGAAGATGCATACGAGGAAGCAAAAGGTGAAACTGGTATAATTCCTAATGACATACAGTGTAGTCCAAATGGGCTGGTGTTTATCACTAGTGACGTTGAAGGGACTATCAAGATATATGATGTCGCACAGATGACGGTCATATACAAGCTTACGTCGGAAGACACGATCAACATGATCTGTTTCAGCCCTAGCAGCATTCGGTTTTATGATCTTCGAGGTCCATCCTGCAACATATGGGAGCCAAACTGTCTCCTGCGACTTGCCGATGTTGTACATGAGCGATTTAGCGACACGGATAGCGTGAGCGAGAGTCTTTGGTCCGACACAGAAGACACACGTAGCACGTCTATCTCACTTCCAACGTCTGAGAGTCATGCAGATAGTAGGCCTGCTATCACCAATATCGCTACAGGCACTCGGGCCGATCAAAGCATCGCCTACGGCAATGAAGACGGAGTGGTTGAACTTTTCGACCCAATAAGTAATAATCGAGATATAATTGCACAGACCCTGTTCGGAATAGAGATAGAGTGTCTCGTCTGGAATCGAAGCCATGATCAACTCGCATTCTCTATTTTAGACGGGACAGTTACTGTCAAAGAGATTACAGGGAGAACCGCCGGGCAAAGACAATTATCAGTAAAAGACGTCTATGTTGAAAGGAAAACGCCAATGAGCCGTGGTCGCGTTCGACAGCTGCTTTTCGATCCCACTGGAAAGCTCCTATATGTATATGGAGCTAACAAGTCACAGGTTTTAGTCTTGCCTAGTGGTGAGGTAGCAGTGGAACGTGCTACTCCGCAAGAAGAGTCAGCTCAATGGATACAACATCCCTCAGGACCAGACGCATTGATAGGTGTTGGCAGTAGAAACATCTCTATTTTAACCTGGAAGTTAGAGCAAGAACGCACGATTCCTATAGAAATGGCACCTA
This sequence comes from Annulohypoxylon nitens, assembly GCA_022496965.1. Classification (NCBI taxonomy): domain Eukaryota; kingdom Fungi; phylum Ascomycota; class Sordariomycetes; order Xylariales; family Hypoxylaceae; genus Annulohypoxylon; species Annulohypoxylon nitens. Next base: position 786,526 of record MU386634.1, read on the forward strand.
ATCTGCAGGAGTCACTCACAATTGACGCGCTCCTCCAAAGCCACTACCCACGCCTATTTCTGTTACAAACATCGAGTCTTCACTTGAATAGGTTACGCCATGGCTTCATGCTCTTACCTACTGCTAGCCTATATGTTGAAGATGATGCAAAAGAACCTCAGGAACCGATAAAGCCACTTTATCTCCCCGAGACCATCGCTCGAACAGTGTCGCACCCTTTAGGCATACTGCCGGACGGTCGCATTGTTTTCTTGGACAGCAACCTTTGGGTTTGCACTACACAGCTGTCGGTCGCAGCGGAAACAATAACGCGACATTTCTTCATACCACATGATTGGATTACGGATTCAGGTCTTAGGCATTGCCAACTTCTCCGGGATGGGACGATCCTTTGTCCAAGCAAAGGTGAGGTCGCAATCATCCAGAATAATATGGTGGTAGAGTGGTAGAGATCATATCTACCTAGGTACCAAGTTCATATATAGACCACATATTTGATAAATAAGGCGTCAGTATATCACCATTAATTGTTTGTTATCCCAGTTTAGTCATCTTATCAATGTACTATTCAAAGTAGTATTTAGAGTAAATCCAGTATGAAGGCAACTTCTCACTTATTTGCTTAGTCATCTAGACACGCTAAATTACCCCTGACTTTCCCCTAGGACCCCCCAAACAATGAACAATCCGAAGTCTTCTAGCTACACAGAACAAGGTATAACTTAACATCAAATTCTCCGTATACAATTCTAATTTCTCATGCTTCATATTTCCATATACAACTCATTTTACACCGAATTCTCCACATCGTCCTTTCTTTGTCGGGTTTGAGTTAGGAACCACCATAATCCAACAGTTACGACAGTCAGGCCGCCTCCGATGGCTATGTAGACCCAGAAGTAGAAGGTCAACACAGATTTTCCAGCCGTTACATTCCAATTGAAAACCCCCATCGAGAAAATGGACTAAATGTGTTAGTTATTATACATTCCCAAACTCGAACAGTTTGCACTAACCGCAACTGATGTTAACGGAAGGTAAAACATAGTTACTAGGGCGATAGATCTCATTTGCGCATTTTCCTGTCGTGAACCGATGGATATCCGTATGTTGGCGTAATCCGCTGCCTAGTGTTATTTTCATGATCATAATTAGCACTAATTACTGTGGATCGTACCACTCGTTGATCAAATGAAATGTAAATATTATACCATTTTCGTCGCAAATGTTAACCCTTGGGGTATCATGTGGCACTGGTCAAGCTTCTCATTATACTCCGCTTCGATTTCTAGGAGACGCTGGCAAATCTGTGTTCCGGTTTGTGATGAAATGGGGCATGCACCAAGCCTTGGACAAGGTATATGATCTAAGCTCGATCTCCTACGAGGTCGTCTTCGATCCTTTGCAAGTCGAAGTGCCTTGTTGATATCATATGTGTGCCTGTACATATCCGAAATCTGACGCTTCACTTTGCCAATTCCTTTCACCAGTTGCATGCTATCGTTGTATAAATACGACAACTGGTCATGGCTGTCACCAAGGCTTATGGAAGTTTGCGGGATACGTACGCTGCGATCGAGCTCCTCTGTAGACGACATATATAAGTCGGTAACCTTTTCCACTTGTCCCACTAGACGATCTCGATCTAATTCTATAAAGATGCCTGGGGCCAACATCGGGTGGTTGACCGATTGACCCGCATTTCGCACGCGCGTTTCTATATTTTGGGCTTGGACTGCGTTGCAACCGTAGAAGACGGAAAGACTTAGTCTTCTTTGAACCAAATATGTCGAAGATAGAGCAATGTCGTGTGGCCATTCAGAGCTCATTCTGGCAGTGTATACTTGTAATTTGTTAGTAAGTAGGAAGAAATAGTTTTCTAGAACTCGTAATAATTCACCGAAGCTATCCATGCCATCACGGTCTTCACTGAGGCAAGGTGCGCACGAAAAATAAGTGATCTCCCTGCGTATGGTCCGAACTATTGTACGATGGATGTTGAATAGATCAATCAATGTGTTAAAGTCATTCTTTGTGACAGGAAGGTAGGACGGGTGTGAGTAGAACGAGTCTCCGCCCCGGCTGAAAATTCTAGTGATTGAGCGTCTGTCAGTTTCAAGTACTCCAAGGCCTCGGACTATCCAGTTGAAGAATACTGACATGGCGATTATGCCATCAACGTATCCTTCACATTTAGGCGTATTCTAGATAACGTAAGCTACCTCCTAGTACTGAACCAGATTATTTAGGGAGCTTTCAAACCTCGGTGATCCATTCTCTCAGCCCTTCGTGAGATTCTATATCCCAGCATTCTGGCTCCTAATGGCCAAATCAATCTCATGAGTGAGAGTGAAGAATATAATATATTTCAATCGATACTTACACTCGCTGAGCCCACCTTCAAGATAATCTTGAATGGTCTTGACTCGTACTTAAAGTTTTCGAAGTCGTTGTCATCGAAGGACGACTCTGCGCATTGCCAGTCCATCTTGACTGTCTCGCCGCTCTCGCCAGGAGAACTCAATGTTAAAAGCTGACAATTCTTCCTTTGATGTGAAAAATCCAGCTTACCGCCCACCGGGTTCAATTTCCCAGTACCTACATATCCGTACGACGTCGTTTGCAGGATTTGGGTTTTGGGGTTGGCCGGCTTTTGTCCGGGGAGGGGTAGTAAATCTCCGAAGAGCCTCATTTCAGTTATAAGGAGTATAATCGGCAATCGTGTAATTCGTTTAGGCATCAACGCACTATGTCAAGCCGATATATGCAGTTTATGGTTGGTCCGGATGGTTGGGGTTGTCTCGCATTGAATTACTCTGTTATCACGAGTATAGAGTGGCCAATCACCTACCTGTAAGAAATTAGAATAAGCAAGAATACTTCCCCGCTCCAATTGTAGTAATGCACGAAGCCGTGATGTGATATTCAGGTGTGACCTAAGGGTTGTATTGAGGTATTGGAGTGTTATGTCGGCGTCAGTATCGGATCAGGGGGTTGTCATCTTATATTTACTGACGCTATATATTATGTAAGCAATATCTATAAAAGGGCGACAACCTTGCTGTTTGGCTTGACCATATTATATGCGTCTACCTAATTAAATACTTACCTACCTACCTATGTACCAACTGCATAATATGCGCTAGTGTCAGGTAACTATTTAGTAGGTACCTATTCAATATGTTTTTTAGAAGCCACAAAGACAGCCCTTCGTCCTCATCGAAATGGGTCAATTCGATCCTCAGACAAGCATACCAAGATGGACATGGAATCAAGGAAGGGCTAAACGAAATATTTGGTGTTAATCAATATAAACTTACAGTACGTTTTCCATATGGAAGCTATTTGAACAAAGTCAAATGACCAATGACAGCTTCGTAATGGCCGATGGGTTATCTGGGCGCCTAGGAAGTTGACGGTTGTATGTAATATCACTAATTTATACATGTTTTATCGTGGCAACTAAACTTCGATTAGAAGGATGAATCCAAAATTGAGAGTTTCGCACGGGTGCATTATCGGCCTTGATACTTGGATTCGTTGATTGATATATTTTACTTATCTCAGACGAAGGAGAACACTTATCATGAATTCAATCCTTATAACGTAATTATCCTCTTATAATAATGAATATAAGTGTAAGGAGTCTACTAGGATTTGTGCTAGAATAGTTAGGCGGTTAGAAAGGACGTCCAGATATCGCGGATCGATGTGTTAGCTAGGTACCCACCTAGCTAGGGACTTTTGCATCTTTCACCTTCTTTACCCTTGTAATAAAATAAATGACATATCTATAACCTGATTCTATTTTAAATGATATAAATATTTTACCGCAATGAGTTGTATAGTAGTAAACAGCTAAAGATCTATCTTCTTAGGAGGAAAGTACGTTAGGTTAGACTTTGCTTGTGGGTACCCATGGGCTTTTTGGCATTCCTTTTTATACAAGAAATCTGGTGTGTTATATCCCCACTTAAACACGTAAAAACCCACTTCCAACCACTTCAACGCGTCAAGACTTTTAGCGTGGGTACCCATGAGTCGTATGGGTCGTGGGTCGTGGGTTGAAAGGTAGAAGCCTACGTTAGGTGTATCCTTTACATTACTGTATAGAATATGCGACTATTAATAACTACTACCTACCTAGGTATGCCAGGATGTAAACCTAAAGGCAAGGAAAAGACTCTAGTGTTGCGCGAAGAACTCTAAACTACCTTGGGCTAGAAGACGCGGTATATACAGCAATCCCTCTTAGTCTAGCTAAGTACTTAGGGCTGCTCTGCCAAGGAACTCCTCCATGGGTCGATCCCGGCCCTGTGGTCACTACTGGCTATCACGAGACCTCACGGAAGGCTTGACAACCTAGTGTTAAAGGCTTCACACTTTTAAGTAAAATAATGTGGGTATGTACTTATAACTTGTGTGTATGTTAACAAAAAGGTCAAGTCTATCGAGAGTGGAAGCCAGCCAGCCAGACCATCATACTATCACAATCATCATGATAATCCTACACTCTATCTCCCAATGACGCCATAAAGCAGTGTCCCTACATACCGCGACGCCCCCCCCTGCTCGAAAATTTTTCCTTTGTTTCAGCATTGGAGTTTAAAGAAGAAAGGTCGATACCCTCTTGTTTTTAAACGTAGAGACATTTTGTTTTTAGATTAGATCAGATTTTTGGGAGCAGGAGTTTTTGTTTTCTTTTCTTATGTCAGGCGAAACTTTGGCTCTGCCCTTAGGGTACTCCAAACGCCCTAAAGGCGGGACATACCCGTAGGTAGTTAGCTTAGCTGGCTGCCGTCTCCGCGGCGTGAAATAAATCATCATCATCCCTACATACCGAGATCTATTAGTTCTATGCAATAATATTAGCTAATTGATAGGATGAATCAATCATTCCCTAAAGGAAAAATGATGGGAAACCTACTTCCCATCAATAAACACACTCTCAAACCTTATTGAACGGAAGAGGTTACCTCCTTGGACTCGTGCCAATAAGTGCTTGAAGGGCATCAGCAACTTGAGATGCCGTCGGACGATCTTGAGCATCAATACACAACATTCTGTCCTCTATAAGAGAAAGAAATTCGTTGAGGTAAGGTGTTGATTTGGGATTCGTGCGAAGAAGTACGATCCAATCTCGGACGCTTGTCTTCAATACCGCGCTCGTTCTATCTGCCTCGATGTGGTAGAACTTATCCTCGCTGATGCCAAGGCGTTCGTCCTGTTCTGCTCGACAGGTCGGAAAATCATTTTGCACCGCCCCATATCCTAAGACGAAGCAAGTAGCAAAGTCTAGATATGTACATCCGAGGGCCCAGATATCTGATTTCCTAGATACTTTTGCACCAACGATATCAAATTCCGGGGCTTGGTAGGTGACTGTCCTGTGGAGCTTTCCAGCAGTCTGAGCAGAAATGGTCAAGGCACGGTGAAATGTAGTCAACCCAAAATCAGCCAGGACCAAACGCCACCCAGAAGGACCAAAGGTATTTGGTTTGGAGAACCAGAGTATGTTTCCAGCTTTTATATCACCATGGCGACCATGTGCATTGGGCGTGTTGTCTCTGCTTTGATCCTTGTGGATTATAGAGAGTGTTCGTGCTAATCCAAGGCATTGCCTAGCCATCCAGGATTCCAATGCAGGATCCATACTCAATGTGAATTCGGTCTCCCAGAAATGCCTCAAGTCGCCATTGGCTTTTGGAAATAACATATAAAATCGCCCGGCATCATCGTCTTTCTCAAAAGTAGCTAATAACGGGATCTGATGTTCGTCAATGCCATGGTCATACTTTCTAAGAGCATTGACCTCTGCTTGGAATTCATTCCTGTTTCGAGACCTGAGTCGCTTTAATGCGAACAGATTATCGCCATCACAGTACTGCTATGTATTAGCATTTAGAAACGAAATGCTTGGTATTGTTGAAACTTACAGGTTGGTCGGGGAAGTAGTAATGTGATGGGTGTAACTTCACCAGGGAAACATCTCCAAAACCACCCTGGAATAAATCCTGAACCTCTTTATCTAGCTTCTCCACTTCAAGATCGAGTTTATCCCTCTTCTCGATAATCGGTAAGATATCGCTGGGTTCCAGTACGTAGTGTGGGATGGTTGACTTTTCCCTACCAAAAAAGGGCGCGATGGCCCACCACTGGTAGTTCTTGAAAGCCGTTAAATCATTTCGCGACCAGCCTTTGAAAATGGTGTTCAGTTTCTTGTTTTCTATTTTGCGACGTGCATGTTGCTGCAAGGCGATGATATTGTTCCCATTCTTTTCTATACCCGGTAACGGAAGATAAGAGTCATCGACTTTTTCGTCGATAAATCTCTTGATATCCCTGGTACGTTCGCATAATATTAGGATGGCGAATATCCTAAAGAATGACCTATCACCCGCATCACATATCCTACTCAATAAAGTGTTGATCTGTTCTGGTGGGGTGTCGGATTCCTGAAGAGCATGCTTGGCAAGACGCCTGTCCCTAGCCAATACCAGCTTATTGAGGGGTATAAAGCAATTGGCGAGACCATTGGAGGTTGATGTTCTCGAATTCCATAGAAGGGATGATAAGCTATCATGGACATGTTGATTTGGATTGGAACGAGCTTGGGCGTCTCTCCAAAGCTTGTTGCCACGGTCAGTGCATGTTTTATGCTCCCGAGCAAAAACAGCGGTTTTTTTCTTCGAATGATTTGAGCTCATCTATATCATATATTATATTAGATATCTGGGTTTCTTAGTCCAGTAAAATTATATGTGATATATACCGTTAAGTACAAAATTCATTGGTTGACATAGAATAGAAAGACAAGAGCGTTAACCGCAATCTTATGGTAAGTATACAAAGGATTATGGAAACCTATAGCAGCTATATCGGGTATCTTGAAAGGTAGGTATTGGTTGGGGGAAATGTATGGAACTGAGCTACGAGGTAAAAAAACAACCACTGACATAACCGCCTCAGTGGCTTCCATAGATATACTTATATACGTAAATCATATATGGCGGCAGGTGAAAAGAGGCAACCGATCGATCAAGCCTACATACTCACATCTGCGTAAGTAGGCATGGAAGTAATAGGTAGGTAGGAATTCTGCATTTAAGGCAATTGTCCCGGGGTAGGTGCCTAGGTTGGTAGGCAGCAGTCCTCTCTATCGTGCGCGGGCGGAAAAGACGATGTAAAGTCTAGTCTCAAAAGCCCTCACAGCCTTACATTTTACAAGCCACGTTTTCGGTGAGCCTTATTACACATCTCGTTAGATACCTAGGCAAGATGGAGGGTATAAGTTTAATGTTAGGGTTTCAGGTATAGCTTGCCCAGTCATACATATCAGTATCTTTGAAGAATATCCAATCCTTCACATGGGCACTAGGTAGGCTGGATATTCCGTTGCATAAAAGGCACCATCTCACATTAAATCAACACTGATTATTCAATTCATGAAGTATCCAACCTAGGAGTGGGGTCCGGATCGTACTACACACCATGGGTTTTATCAAAGGGGTACGTACCGCTTTTTACCGGTTGATCTGATCCTAAGCCATCTTATAATATTGCAACCTGACACTCATTTTGAGGGTACCGAGATACTTAAAATATGCCTAATCTGCAGTATGAGGTCTCCAGCTGAAAGAAGAAGTGCAAATTTAGCCAGAAGTTGCACCTCTCGGAATTAGGAGGTAAAGTGCTGACATTTGCTCGGTGGTAGTCTTACGTACTTTATGTAGGAAAAGAGGTACTAGGTACTAAGTACTTACCCATATAAGATTAACCTATTAGACTTAGAATATCTGGAAGTTGGAATGCTCCCAGACACAGGTAGCTACGTCACCATCTTGGCAGAAACGTGTATATAAGAAGCACGTCGCCCGTCGTTCAGGTAATGTCGAGTTAGACATGTTTCACTAGTATTTGTTGTTATTGCAGCGGATTTATTTTATCTTGTCAACTTTGACGCTGTTATGAACGTGTAGGTGGGTGGGCAGCCAACAAGCGCCTGCAATGGGTGTGTTACACAACATAATTGATGAGCTGGCAATATCAATACACCGCCACTTCTCAATGTATTGGCATATTTCCAAGCACGTTGAACTAAAGGGAGAATGTGAATGCAAAGCCATGCCAATCCCGGGAGAGCCCTTATCGTTAGAACTTTCTTTATCAGGCTGTGTACCTACCTAAGTGTAAATTGCAGATTTGTTAGGCGGATGAATTGATTTGCAGGTTGTTGAGATGGACAAGTGTTGTCACCCGTTACGCACTCGCCTAGCTTTCTTATTAATCACGACCTAATACATGTGCTAGGTGCTACCTCTATATAGAAGGTCGCTTAGGATCAGACGATGCAAGAGAATTCATTCAAGCAACCCACCTCCAACTTTCATTCTTCGCAGTCTCCACTTCCTTACCTGATGCTTGTTTACAGCTATAGAAATGGTATCTTCAACGCAAATGGAGACGAATGCGATATTAGAGAATTCTTCCGACCCTGTTAGATCTTTAAATATAAGAGACATGGGCACAGGATATGTCAAGGAATATAAAATTCCTGGATGGCTCATCGACCCGGAGAAGCTGGTCAAAGTGCTACGGGAGAGGTTTGGTGATCATTATAAAGTAAAGGTATGCTAGTCTCTCCTGTCTCAGAGTCATATCTATCCAGTTCCCTAACAAGACTTGAAGCTCAGGAATGATAATTATTCGATATCAATACCGGAGCCACTTACCAAGGTACGACCCAATCAAAGATTTATAGAGAAACTAGGTAGTCATTCTAACAAGCCAGAATGAGCTTATCATGTGCAACTGATAATTTGGAAATGCCTGCTCGAAGACATGACGTCGATATATAACAACCAAGGGGCTGCGGGAAACTAGTTCTACGAAGGAATTTCACTGTAGATTTGGTTATACAACAGCAATCAATCCATCCACTCTATCAGCTTGTAATATAAGTTCATAATGAATAGGATACCAATGGCATTTGAGGGCGATTTGGAATAACGAGATGACGACTCGGTCTTTTATGACACAGGATCGACTAGCGAGAGTATCTGAGCGAGCTAAACATGAAACTCTTTTGATTGTATGACTACTAGTTGATTCTTCTAAGCTATGAATTTCGATGAGTATGAGTACAGTTTTTGTATGCCTATGTCGTACCTAGTGGACTCATCCAGCGAAATAACTTTAGCAGAATTCTTGAGTACCTACTTGCCCACTACTCGGTATGTACCTAATAGCGAATTACCTATTTATATCGATTCAGAATTTTCCAGGTTGCTGATAAATCCCCACCAAGAGATTGAGTAGGCCAACCACACCGCTCTTGTCTCTCGAGTAACAGACTTAACACTTGTGTTCTCTCGTTGATGTTTTCAACAGATAGACCGGCTATTTTTTAGGTTGGCATTGCTTTTGTAATCCCCAGCGAGTAATAGTACTTAGAAGCTTACCAATATATAAACACTGCGACGACATGATACTGGACTCATAATCTTCCTGTGTCTTGGCAATCCCGCACACCATCTGAATACATTTCGAAAGAGTTTTCCGTAGCTCAAGATGATCCCCCATACCGCCTAATATTGGTCTCTCAAGCGAAACAAGAATTATCGAACAGTAATATACCTGCATTGCAACTCCTGTGCGGCTTAGTCGCTTAATTTTCGAGGTAAGAAATATGGGGCCTTACCGAATAAGGGGGGATGGATCCACACAGCCGGGAAATTTTCGTTAGGTTGTGCCGATGGGGTAGGAAGGGGCTCAAACTCAACTGTCAGATGTTCCCTCCAGTCTTCAAGCATCTGCAGGATACTGTCAGCCTTATGAAGTCTTCCTTTGATATCTTTCTTGCCCTCTTCTTGCTGCTCTCTCGAGCAAAAGCCCACAGCCTGAGCGAATAAATACACAGACCTGGATGCCAGTTCATAGGGATCCAGTTCATCCAGACCTCGAATTGGACGCCAAAATGTAAAAGGCTTTCGTTTCTCTCGGAAGGCAGCCCACACATCTTGGCACAGCCAAGCCCACCAAACAGCTTGCCTTAATCCTTTGGAGTCACCATGGATGACCTGAGATCGTTGTATCCAAAATACTCCTTTCAGATGTCTCTCCCAATTTTCGCTTGATCCATCGAGCATCTCATATGCAGATACAATCAGCGATGTTGACAGCAGCTCTAAACTCGTCTTATACGTATCGAACTGCATTGCCTTTTGTATATAATGTAGCGTCTTGTAGTAATACTGTATAGCGTCGTTTTGACATGGAAGTTGTGATTCTGGTATCCCGCAAGGGGTCGTGGACGGCTTTAAGGACAGGTATCGCGCCGCGAGACACAGAATCGCGTTCATCAGGCCAACGTTATGGAGCTTCCGAGACTTAGTGAGCTTCATGTCATAACGAACTGACTGAGCTTTATGCTTACAGCTAATCTGGGAACAAACGTCCCGAAAGGCTTTTTAGGGTCGAAGAAGTCCATCTGATAGGTGGTCTTGTATTAGATCCAGACCCATCAAGCAAACATTAGTGCAAACGAGATAGTACTTTTAATAAGATTTTCTATTGCTTACCCAACAACTGATATGTCGCACAAAGCTCTGGAAGAGATACTTCTCCTGTGGCAGCAGCTTAAGGGGCTCTTTAGAATGCCAAGCCTGCTTTTCAAGTAGTTGATCACCTCCAAGCTTTATGTAACGCTCTTGTAAAAATGGATTGGAAGCATGGGAGGTCTCAGAATGGCCGATAGATCCTCGTCGATTTGCATCAGAGCTAGGCGAGTGCATAATAGGGTTTCCGAAGATGTCAACGCTCGTGCTTCCAGGATCCAAATCAGGCAATAAACCATCATCAGCGGCAGCATCTCCAATTAGCAGATCAAGCCACTTAGCTGTGGCCGTTTCAATATTCGAGTTTATCAACACGGTTGGGTGTGTTATTATAGTACTAGAAGCATTTGGATTTAGATGGCTGGACTCTGGTGAAAGGTCCGGAGCGACGCTGGGCTCTCTCTGTGTAAGCCAGGTTGATCTTATCTGTAGAGGCGTGTCGAATTCTGGTTCGTTGATAGGAGTAGAAAACAGTTCGTTTTGATAAGGACTGGTGTTAATCGTGCCCCAAGTCTGTTCAGGGGCTTCTGTCGTTACACAATATGTGGACTGTTCCTGTGACACCGAATCATCTCTAATGGTTGACGCTGTACTTGGTTGCGCATTTTCTTCCACCACTGATATTTCGGGAGACTTTGAGCTACGCTCATTCACGATAGCTATGTCGTGTTGTTGGTGCCGCTGCGGCGGCGGCAAGGAGTATGTGCATTCTTGCTTGCTCTTGATACATTTCCGGCAATTCGGTTTAAGCTCGTCGCATTTGACGCGACGGCGGCGACATGTTGCACTAATATTGAGAATTAGACGAGTAAGTTCTGAGTAATATGCCTGCGATTATCTAGTCTCCTAGAACGCACCAACCTGTCGTCTTTCTCAATCCTTTCCCACGAGTCAGTCTACCTCTAGTGAACCGTTTCTCTTCCTCCATAGTAAAGTCGGAGGGGACTTCGCAAATTGATTTAAAGGACCATCGTGTGTAATAAACCCGAAAAACATAGGAATGAGAGGGAAATTGAGCGGATGTTACAGAGTAGCTACCGAGGTTGCTCGACTTGGGAGTCTAGTTCCCCAACGTGGGGTAGAATAGGGGTCATGTGGGGTAATACAGCTTACATAATATGCCTTAGTAATGCGGGGTCTAATATTACATAGCTCAGATTAAGGCGTTCTAATGATTTCTGAATCTTAAACTTAAAAGTGTTCACCCTTCACTCAACACACACTTCAGCTACAAATTCGTCAATGTGATTATGAATTTGCTACTTCTAAGGAAGAAGCTGCCTATGCTTTAAATTCGCGAAATTATTGCAAGTGTACAAACATGCCGCCGTCCGCTAGGATCTGGGAGCCTGTCATGTATCCGCTCAATGCTTCACTGGCTAAAAACACCGCTGGACCTGCCATGTCTTCCGGTCGACCAACTCTACCCATCGGGATTCGCTTCTCAAGATAACTTCTCTTTTCTGGATTCTGCATATCGCCGTCAGCCAGCTGCGTGTGTATAGTTCCAGGTAACAGTGCATTGCAGCGAATATTGTCCTTGGCTAGTGAAATCGCCATTGATTGAATCATGGATAGGATCGCTGCCTTGGTGGGTGTATAGTGGACTTGCAACCCGCCCCCAACGAGTGCGCTAATCGAGGAGACGCCGATTATCGAGCCACCGCGTCCCTGTTTCACCATTTGGCGCGCTGCTGCTTGACATGTATAGAACGCACCGTTGACGTTGACATGGATTGATTGATCAAAGAATGATTTCTCAATCCTACCTCAATAAAAACTGTTAGCTGATATGCTGATCGATAATGTTAGGACTAATTTTGTCGGGGAAAGAGACTGACTTCAAAAATTCACAGGGCTTGAAAATCCCTGCGTTAGCTACAAATACGTCCAACCCACCCCATTTCTTCACGGCCTCTGCCACTAAATTCGTACCAGTAGCCGGATCAGTAACGTCGCCGACTATGTCTATAAGCTGGCCTGCTGGAATATCTTTTGGTCCCTCCTGCTGAATAGCTTTTGCTTCTTCGTGTAAGTTCTTCCTGGACGATTCGTCTTTGTTAAGCCCCAGGTGGTTGACTGCGACGTTGCAACCCTGGCGCAGGTACTCCAAAGTAATCGCGCGGCCAATTCCAGTTATGCCGCCAGTGATACAAGCTGTCTTTCCTGCCAACAACCGCCACCCGGGTGCCATTTTTCGTCAGCAGACAGACAATACTTCAAAATTTCTGGGATTGGCAAGTCAACAGCGTTAGATTAATGCTATAGATGGCTGAAATTCGAAATATAACTTGATCCTTCTCTCTTCTCTAGATCTCTAATAGTGGGGTGCTCCTTTTAGGCCAGTCTAAAGAGGAAGTTGACTTACAAGGGACGCCCCACACAACAGCATGGAGAGCCCTCGAGGCGAGGGCACCGAACCAATGCTTTGCTGCACGTATCTCGGGACGCGCGTGTGTCAAGTCAAGGGCATATTAAGATCATAGGATCAACCAAGATTTCGATGATATTAGAAAATTAAGTCACGGAGGTCTGAATTAGATATTAACTAAAGAAGCCAACTTTCTACAAGCCAAGTGCCACTTTGATCAACATTTGATCCCCTTATAAACTAGTTGTTTCCAGGACTCTAGTTTATGAAAGATTGTACACGAATTTCCACTCCAAAATGGCGGCAACATCTAACACAACAGACGTCCAAACTCGGCTCACGCTAGAAGGCAAGGTCATTGCAGGTACGCCCAAATCCATCATTGACCCATCAGTCTTTTTCATGTTTGTGCTAAATGATGTACGAAGTTACTGGCGCAAACAGGGGAATTGGCTTGGGAGTTGCAGAATGTTGCCTCAACAATGGAGCCGACAAGGTTTATTCCATTGACCTAGCTGAGCCAGGCGAAGAATTTGATGCTGTATCGGAAAGGTTCCCCGGTCGCCTATTATCATTGATCGCCAATGTAACGAAAGAGGAAGACATTACGAGTGCTGTAGATAAGGTTGTGGAACAGGCTGGCGCCATCCACGGTATGGTTGTGAACGCCGGCCGCACACATCACAAGCCGGCCTTGGATTTCACTAAGGAAGAAGTCGAAGCTCTATTTGCCGTAAATGTGAGATCTCATAGCAATCATCTTGTAGCACACTGGGCTCATTCAAGCCGCAGCTCTTCGGCTCTTTCTACACAGCTCGTGCAGCTGCAAGAGCCTTCATCAAGTTGAACATCAAGGGTTCCATCGTGTTTACCGCCTCGATGGCCTCATACAGACCTAACAGGGTACGTTTACATCAAAATATCTTAACCGTAATAGAAATCACCTCTTACTAATTATACAGTGTGTTCCGTCTGCTCCCTATGGTGCATCTAAAGCTGGTATCCGTAATATGACGCATACCCTTGCTATGGAGTGGGCCAAATACAACATCCGTGTGAACTCTGTCTCTCCAGGGCTCGTCAACACAGCCATGACATATTGGGTACCCCAGCAGCCCGACTGGGAGCAACAGCTTAAATACTATGGGGGTTTCCCGAGGCTTGCAGAGATCCAGGAACTAGGAGGGGCCTACGTGTACTTGCTCAGCGATGCCGCTAGCTACACCACATCGATAGATATCCCTGTCAATGGAGTAATCGGATGTAAGTATTCAATGAGAGCTACATGCGAACGTCTGCTAATTCCAATGCTATTTTTGTAGTTTGTTAAGTAGACGCGGTCTATGCATAACCGCATTCCGCTATCCGGTCTGTTGGAGGACTAATATGATTGATATAGTTGGGGATCTGTCGGGTACCTAGTAGGTACCGTTTAACTTTATTTAGGACGTGTTTCAATTCTCATTCGCTATAAACCCCTGCCATAGCCCCAATTAGGCAACTCCTACAGGGAGGGGTCCCTTCTATGGTGGAGCCTAACACTCGCTGGCTTGCTGGGTGTAAACTGTTAAAATTTAGCGTGCAGACATATTTCACCCTCTATAAATCCATAACCAGGTCAAAAGAACACTCCATTTTCTTCTATTAACATTCAGATCCCTAGTAAGGCGCCTTTGATATTGGATGCGAGCTGAGCTCGCCACAGCCTTTTCTCATTGAGAATGAACAATTCGCCGTCACGCCCAAAGCAGAAATTGGCGCATCCGCCCTCAACGAGGATCTTGCCCAAGAGCACACCACCTGGAGACCACACGTGCACTCCATCGCCGCATCCACTGTAGACATTTCCAGCCGTGTCGCACTTGATCCCATCCGGTATTCCGGCGTCGGCCATGGCAAATAGGCGACGGTTGACCAAACTTGGCTGGCCATGATAGTAAACCACGTCCATAGCGTATCTGCAATTATCAGTCACAGAAACAAAGCCATTTATGCGCTTCCATCCCCATCACAGGGAACAAGCCTAGTTGGAAACATAATTCTGAACTTACATAGAGGAAACTCGATGACTGTCGAAAGAGCCATCTCCGTGCAATCGGTCGGTGTCTGTCACGTAAAGCGTTTTCTCGTCAGGGGAAAAGCACAGGCCGTTGGGGTGACCGAACCCGTCTGCGATCGCTCGAATTGCTTGAGTTGATGGATCATATCTATACACCTGACTTGGCAAAGACGGCCGAGGACGGTATCCCACCTCGAAGCCATAGATCGGGTCTGTGAACCAGATACTGCCATCAGAATGTATTACCACGTCGTTGACGGAGTTGAACGGCCGGCCAAGAAAACTAATCACCACGGGTGTGGTAGTGTATGGTGGCTTCCTTTCCATCTTGAAGAGACCGCTTGGTGCTGTCAAAGAGCCTTGCGCACAAAAGAGAATGCCATCTTGATAGTTTACACCTCCATTGCCCATGTGAATCATGTCAGTGGGGATCTCCTCACGACTCATGTCCCCCGTCTGCCTGTTGAACTTGCATTTGCTGATGATTACTTTCATCTTGTCCGAATTGCCGTATGGTTTGCTAGTAATGAAGACTTCGTCCGTCTCTGCGATGAAAACGCCTGCTTCATGAGCGAAAGGATATTCTTGGACTTCTAGTAACATCCGAAGCTCTGGGTTCGACCCGACGATCGCCTGGAAGGCATGATCATGTTTTTTCCACAGACTAAAACTCATTGTCAATACTTCGTCACTTAGATTGATCCTGGTCAGTGTAGTTTTCATCTCCCCCTCTTCCCGGAGTTGTCCTAAGTTATTTCAAGTAATATCAGCTAGACTTGTCCAACAGGAAGTTCCAACACCCTCGTGACGAGTATCAGATCATTTTCAGAGAGGGGTTGCCGAGGAAGCAGGGGTTGTGGGGCTCCAACCATACCAATCTCTCAGCACTTGCATGCTGGGTAGTGCAGGCCCTGTTGGTCTCTGTGACGATGCTAATCACACATCTCAAATATAGCGAAGCTTAGATATAGCACGAAACAAGCTATATTATGCGTGAATACGCCCTCAGTATATTGAATTGGTCGAAATGATTAATTCTAGAGACTCACCATTACTTTTACTCTGAAAGTGTTCAAGAGATGTCTGATTCCAGCGATTGGAAGAAGACGAATCGGACCCTTCAAATCCTCAACGCCGCCGAAAGTGGTGGCTATGGTGTTATAGCTGCGATCGCGTACAACATCGAACAGATCATCGGACTTGTTCGTGCAGCAGAAAAAGCTAGATCGCCTCTCATAATCCAGTTCTTTCCATGGGCTATTACATTCTCGGATGGGTTACTGATCCGAACGGCTGCTGACGCAGCACATCGCGCCTCCGTACCAGTCTCAATTCATCTAGATCATGCCCAAGATGAAGACATCATCAAGCGTGCAGCAGATGACTTGCCGTTTGACAGCATCATGGTTGACATGTCGCATTATGAAAAGGACGAGAATCTGAAGAAAACTGCGCGATGGGTCAAATACTGCCATGAGCGTCAGATTGCTACCGAGGCCGAGCCCGGTCGCATTGAAGGCGGCGAAGACGGGGTTATGGATACTGCGGGGCTTGAAGCCAGCAAAACGACCCCTGAAGAAGTTGAGCAATTTATTGGCACCGGTGTAGACGCTCTAGCTCCGGCTTTTGGTAACGTCCACGGTGAATATGGACCTCTAGGACCAAACCTGGACTTCGACAGGTACGAAACCTCTCAATCCAAGTATTGCTCATATTACTCATCCTTTTCACAGGTTCGCAAGCATCAAGAGCCAGGTTGGGGGAAGAGTGCGTCTCGTGCTACACGGAACGAACGGATTCAGCTCCGAAATAATGAAGAGATGCATTGAAGCTGGTGTTTCCAAGATCAATGTTAACAAGTTGGTGTTAGACGACTACTACGTTCATCTTCAGTCGCAAGTATCTAGTGTGCCCCACACGACGCTGATCGAGCATGGCGTCGATAAGGTTGTGGAACAGACAATTGGATGGATGAAGATATGCGGATCTATGGAAAGGGCATAGCTATAGTGTAATAGAAATTTCTATCGTCTTTTGGAAAAACCTAAGTCCCAGATAATCGGCATGTCAGCCCAGCATTCTCGCCTAATAATTGATTATGTAAGCTTTGAGACAGGGTTAGGGTTAGGGTTGAAGTCGTTGATAAGGGGTTGGGGTTAGGGTTAGATCAAAACCAAACTCTATGGACGTCTAAACGCCAATATTCGATTGGATACGACATTCATCATGATATCTCAACATAATACGCGGCTTACCTAGAAAGCTATCTGGCTGAATGCCGTCTCCAATCCCCTTACGTCTTTTAGGATAATATTTCTGGATTTAGAGAAACGATGACATTGCCTTGTTCAACACGACCTCTTCAATCTAAACACAACTAAGTTCAATCGTCCATGTTGCTTCGCTTTCCTAGGTAGGTATGCATGAACGAATGTGATGTTACGATAGCCAGCGTACGAGAGTTTCATCAGTGCTGACGCCACACTCTGCAGTGTCTCTGTCCATTTCCTTCATGTTTTAGGTACCTACCTGCCTGGTAAAATACCACCTCATACAGGACTCTATGGAGAACATGCTTTCATATCATAGCAAGTTTTACCAGCATTCTGCACAGTGGTTTCATATAGACGTCAAGAAAACCCGATATCAATCTTCACCAGATGCAGCGAGGGGTAGCCAAGAACCCTCTTGGCCGTAAACCTATTTCGGACAATTAATCAAAACTATTGCGGGTCGAATATATGGATTCATTTGGTCATTTTAACCTAGGGCGGGGGGAGAGTGGATTTTGCACATTGCGATCTGACGATCCCTCGTCTCGAGGGCATACGATCCTTCAAGGATAGAGTGATTACCCACTGGGTCAAGATTTACGTACATAGACAATCCATTGGTAGGCAGACTAGATAGAATTATCTATCTAGGCATAGAACGTGTGCTTCTCTAAGAACCATTGTCCTCTTTCAATTCAACCATCGGCTGCTGTCCATTAGACCTCATGACTAATAGTTGCTCGTTCGGATTTTCAACGACCACTTCGTCGAACTTAGCAACATGATTTCAACCATAGGAAGAAACACATGTCTGCGAGGCGTTTCTCAACGCAAATTTGCAGCAGGGGCCCTAAAATTGCCGTTAGTTCAATCGAATCGCCAAATCCAAACTCGCTCAACTAGATTCACCTTGAACACTGGCGCCAAAATTCCAGCAGTCGGATTTGGGACATTCCAAGATGCTGATGCTCAAGAAGACGCCGTCAATAGAGCCTTAAGAATGGGGCTTCGGTTGATAGATACGGCTCGTGAGTACCATGTTGAGAAGCAAGTTGGAAGGGGCATCAAAGCTAGCGGTATTCCTCGCGAGGAGATTTTCCTAGGCACTAAGCTATGGTGCAATGAATACCATCCCGACGACGTGGAGGCTGCCCTGGATAGGTCGCTCGGAGATCTCGACACACCCTACGTTGACCTATTGATGATGCACTATCCGTGTACCTTTAAGCGAGGCAAGGATCACTTCCCTAGAGATGCAGATGGGAAGATGATTCTTGGGGAGACAAACTTCGTGGACACTTGGAGGGCCATGGAGGAGCTTGTCAAAAGTGGAAAAGTCAAGGCAATCGGTGTGTCTAACTTCAGCAAAGGGGAGCTGGAGTCGCTGATAAAGGAGACTGACACAGTAAGTAACAACAGACGAAATAGATCGAGTTGTGTTGGAAAAAGCTAAGAGATTTTGTTCTATAAGGTTCCAGCCGTGCATCAGATGGAAGTACACCCATACCTCCAACAAAAGGACTTTAATAAATGGCACAAAACCCAAGGAATCCATGTTGTCCAATTCAGCCCCTTGGGTAACATGAACGATTTTTACAGGACAACAGGTTGGAGCAAAGAGGTTTCACGAATGACAAAGATCATTGATCAGCCTATGTTGAAGGAAATCGCAGCAAAATATGGCAAGAGTGCCGTTCAAGTCGTACTGGCCTGGGGCATCAACAGTGGACGTTCAGTCATCCCAAAAAGCATAATCGACTGGCAGATCAAGGAAAATGTGGAATCTGATTTCCTGCTAGAACCCGAGGATATGGAAAAGATCGCAACCTTGGATATCAAAGCAAGATTTAACGACCCAAGCTTGGATTACCGATGGAGACTCTATAGTGACCTAGAGGGAATTGATGGAACTAGAGAAGGGAAAACAATTTAGAGATGCAAGTTGCTCTTGATCTATATGATCTAATGGGAAATGGGCGGCCAGGTGGCAATAGGCCCATTAAGGCTGCTTTGAATTTAGGTGCTGTCCAAGTAATAGCCCATTATAAACGTAGCGTACCTACATAACGCTAAATAGCACTGTGAGTACGGAAGCTAGGTACATCCATGCAGGGAGGTCAGCACCCTGGACGATAGCACATACCACCCCATCAAGGTAGTCCGTAAGTACTAGGCACCAGCCTCCGTATATACCTGATGCTTACCTAGGTACCTAGTAGGTAGGTAGACATTTAAACTCTATACCTTCAGTCATAAAAGTTGATTGATATCACAGGTATTTTCGGAGAAATTCACACATAACATCAATCTTGTGAGGTAAACTCTACTTGGAATATCTACCTAGTAAGTAACTCCCTATGCAAGAAAAGCAAGACGCTTACCAGTATCTGAACCACGCCATCAAGCTTTATAAAGAGTACGTCAGCCAACGATAGATATGCTTTACGTACGTACTAAGTATCGTATAGGTGATCTGTCATCCTTTACCCCTTGTACATAAATCTCGTCAAACCATAAACCAACTATGGATCCTTCTAACAGCCCAGCTCATCTAAATCGCGCCGAGCAGGACCTCCAGCCGAGCTTCAATATCAATGCCACGACAGAAGGCACCAAGGTGGCTCAAAGCAAGCCTACTGAACAAGATAAACCCGGAGTGGAGCCCATTATGGTGCACATGAATTCTAACGGACGAAAGGACCTTAAACGTTGTTCACCACCTGCCAAGTCACCTTCGCACAACAATAGCGATGAGTGCCGTGAGAAGTTCAAATCACATAATAAGCTCGTGAAGCATGCCTCCACTAACACGTGCAACGAATTATCAGCCATGCCGCTTCAGAACGCAAACCAGACAACAATAAACTTGTCACGCAAGGAGTTTGAGGAGCTTGCGGACTTACTTTACACAATGCGCAAAGAGGTAAAGAAACTTCGATTTAGGTTGGACAATTTAAACATGAATATGTCTCAATCTCGCGACGATCTAAAAAAATAATTAGTGGAGATTAAAGACGATCTGAACAGATACCTACGGAGACGGAAGAAGTAAGTATACCTCGACTATATTGCCGTCGCCCATCAGACCTTCAACACCAATGACAACATCAACTAGACTATGATAGGGCGACATATGGTGACCCCAAGAACGGGAGACACAGAGGACCATCTGGTTTGTTTACTTACTCTAGTTCCCTATCATAAGGCTGAAAAGCTGGAGAAAACGGCTATCATGGAATGGACTAAGTCAGGGAGTCCTGAAAGTTTGCACTTGGGAATCGACCTCAATGAACGTCTAGCATATAGCCAGCATACTGTCACAAATTGAGAAACCTTTTAGTCTGTTTAATCGCTTTTTACCCGCGCAAATTCCTGATCATTATGATGTTGAGTCTAGACACAGTTGAGCATCAAGTCCCATGATATCACTCTCGCTACTAACATATGATAAAGGGTATTCGAGAGCAATCCTCTAGCTTTTCAGTTGTGACCATGTCGTAGACTAAGTACCTATTTAGGCACAGCCACGATCACCGACTCATTGAGCTGTTTCGTGTATTCCACAAACTTCGAGATCTTCAGCCCCGCCTTGTCAAGAAGTGCCTCCCATTGCGCATATGTTCTTTCCATGGCGCCGAAATAAGAGTACATGATGAAATCGAACTGTGTAGCTCTCCAGTGCGCACCGCGTTCCGGGAGCACCATATCATCGATCAAGATCTTCGAATCCTTCGTCATGCTGACCTTGATATTCTGTAGGATCTCGACGCACTTGTCGTCAGGCCAGTTATGGAGAATGGCGCGCAAGTAGTACGCCCGAGCACCTTCAATATGTGTTATTGTATGCATTCACATCCGTATAATTGGATGAGCTTACCTTTGATAGGTTGTGGCTTGAACAAGTCATAAGATTCTGCCTCAATACCATCGAACCCAGGAAGTGGGTTCTCTTTAACCTGTTGAATGACTTCTGGCCTGTCTTGAACTATAACACGGCCAGATAACCCAGGGTACTTCTGTTTAAGGGCTACACACTGATGGCCAGAAGCTCCGGCAACATCGACGAATAAGACGGTTGAGTCAGTTGAGCCTTGAGCTATCTCTTCTTTGAAATCAAAGGCGTCGAATATCGTAGGGAGGCCGTATCTAAAGCATTGGGTCCAAATGGTGAAACGTTCCCTCTGGGGAAGGTCTTTCCCCAACCATGAATAGAAAGTCTCGTCTTTACCATACAGAAGGTTGAGGGGGCAATTGTTTATGTCCGCGTCGTTGGAATATCCGGCTTGGCGGAGGAACTCTGGAAGTATGTTGTATATGGGAACAAATTTTCGTACACTATTATGTCAATTTGAGGGTTAAAAACGTCTATTAGGGTGGTAAGCTTACTGGACTGGGCATGCTGCACGCGCTCCAAGAGTTGACATGGCTCTTGTCACGTTGTTGGCGATATACCCATCATCGCTGGGTTGGGAGATGAACCCAAAAGATTGATAATATCGTAATAATCGTTCTAGTCTCAATAAGTTAAGTTTTTCCGCGCGACTCGAATGAAACTCACTTAGCATAGCAGGATCGATATTGGTTTTCTTTGCCAACTCTGCATTGGTGACGGTTCCATTGAGTTCCGACAAGGTCTCGAAGATTCGTGTCTCAACACCAACAGTTGCCAAAGGGAGTTGGAATGGCTTCAATGTAAGGATTTCGTTAGAATATTCTTCTATGTTATATCACAATATAACGTACCGAGTAGATGACTCTATGAACAGTATCGCCTGGTGCTTCAAGTGCCCAACCCAGCTTTCTAGCTGCTTCGGATAACCTAGAGCTATCGTCATATTTCAATGACAAAGAACCGCTATTAACATCATCAACTAATTTCTCCAGCTTTTCTGCCAAAGCTAAGGCATCAGTTGACTGAAAGGCCATTGTTAGGTAGGTGCGTTTTCTTTAAGATATAGATTCAGCATTCCATAGATACCGATATTACTGCATTGATACGATACGACGTAGATTACACCATGTCTTAAATACACATTCGTTGAACAGAAAATCATAACATCTTAGACCTACAGGAGACCGAGGTCTTTAAAGCCGGTTGATTGTCGTCACGCATGACGTGTCTCGATACAGGAAGGTTGTTCGTGGGATAAATCCAGACTAGCTTTCCATATGGCACCAATTCTGCGTATCAATCATGGTATCATGAGACATCTTGATGCATGTCTTATTGTAGAATCTGCGTTCTTTCTATTCCCCGGACGGTTCGGGGCACGACATTGGGCAATTTAAATCCTAAGTCGCCTTATGGTGAGTCTAAGTTACATCACAGCGTCTCATACAAGATGGATATCATCAAATGTCTGGACCGAATGTTCAATGCAGGAAGACCAGCCCACATGGTTTAGAATGGTCTCTAAGACTGTGCCGCAGCTTATACGCATCTATAGTATGCGGAGAAAGAAGCGATCGACCAATCAATGAAGATCCGGAAGATCTTATCTAATACTCCTATTCTAGCGGGTTTTGAGAACGTAGCATGCACCCATTTCGTCAAAGTCCGAAATCCGGGAAGGCGTTTCCTCTAGCCGGCCTCCATTTCTAAGGTTTATATGTGTAAGATCCAGCATTCCGATCAGTTTTTGGAATAAAAATAGCACAATATTAGGGTCATTTTGAGTAAAGGTCTTGTGGCCAACCCTGTGCCATCCATATACCCAGCCACGTATGTATGCCCCTTGGATGCCAATTTAACCAAGGCCTGATAGAATTATACAACGTCAACCGTATCCAATCTGCCTTGGACCTCTTATTTTGCTTGGCTCATTTTCATACGAATAAGCCGGAGCATACCAGAAAGGTAGGTAAATATTCTTATTATCAAGTGTTCATATAATGAATGTGAAGTGGTGGATTAATTAACAGTTCATACAATTAAATTATAGCATTGAAGGTGACACGGTATTGGCGCTGAGTTATCATATATAATAGGCTTCGGGTACGAAATACCCCCCTGGCATTATCAACACACGACGGATACTTCATCCTTAAGCACCACCAGTTTCGGCTCTTCCGGTCTTACTATTGAGATACTCATTACTACAGATCGGCTGTCAATCTTTGAAGATACGATAATTCATCGTTGATATAAACATACCGTTTAATTGCCCAATCCATAGCATAGTAGGCTCCTAACATCGGCGGAGCCCAGTATAGAACCTGCTTGCTGAATCGACGCCAGGTGTTGAACACAGCATCATGCGTAGCTCCAGCAAAGAGGTTCTGGCGGTTTGAACTGATTGAATATGTGATTATCCCTTTTTGTGGCTGGATACAACCTAGAAGCAGAAGAACCATTAGATGATGAGACACCTCTTGGATAACCGGACATATAAGTGACTAACGCACCGAGATGGCCCCAAGTATCTTTGTTTAGATAACTGTATATGTGAGATTAAAGCCAAACAACCGGTTCCTTGTCGACTTGCGATAGAGTGAGGTATGGTGTTGGTCTATCCTACTTACTGACTATATTTGCCAATGGGAAGATCGCTGCTTCGAAGAATCTGTGACGGACGCATCTTGCGGAACAGCCGGAGCAGGTACTTATGTCTCTGAACGATGATTTGCCCGTTTCACCCCAACCCGCAATTCAGATAGTCGATATAGGTATCATATACAATAATGTCCAGTTGATCTGATTCAACCTAACTCAAACATTGAATAGCACAGGAGTTTGGCCATAGAGTCAGCTTCTCTGAGATATGAGTGAAGTTGTCTAAGGTTCCTTCGACGGGGTGACGGATTAACGGGTCGGTCCGAACACACCGAGGATGGATAAACATCAGCTACTCGGATTGCGGGGAGCACGGAGAACAGATCCAACCCCAACCAGTTCAGGGGTTGTATTGGCATTGGATAAAATATGACTGGCTAGAAATACGGCAACCTATCCGAGCTCGTACACAAGTATCTTTAGTGTATGGGTAGCATGCTCGGTTCGTATAACAGATGCAGATGTGGCCTTCTCTGCATCTTCGATCTGATGCTATTCTTAACGAATAGTTACTTTCGCCAATACCTTCCTACCACCTTTTCTCGTGGACTGTTTCGTTGAACCCAATAGATGAGGTATCAGTTTTGCGAAACACATGCATTTATCTGTGGTGTTCTAGTCTCGCTCTTGCTTCTTTGATTAGTTCGAGAACCAGGACATGTCAGACTAGGCTTTATCTCAAACATCTGGAATGCGACCATGGCTTCGATAGGCTGAGCGTTACGGCACAGCTAGTGGCGGAGTGCAGTGTACCCCTTTTGTCAGCATGTTAGCTGGCTGAGCGAATTATGTAGACTTGGAGACGCAGTCATCCCAATTCATGAATCACTTGCAGATATTCATGCATGTCTATGGGCTGGTAAGTCTTCTCCACACTTAAACTTTAGGTGGCGCCATCGAGGACGCTACCGTTGATTCTGCCTTTCCCGCACGGAATAATACAATGCTTACTAATCCATTTCCTAGGGAATAATACGGTGTAAATGACAGTGTAATAATCTAATTCGCACACCATGTGGGTATCGGTATCCATATTGAATTTTGGTGGAAGTATTTTCGTAGTGCTAGAGAATTTAGTAGATTCTTCAGCGATCACTTCTAATTCATCAAAAATCCGAATCAGTTAACCAACGCCATGGAACCGGACACGGCAGGATTCTTTCAAGAACCAGATGATTATTATCCGCCGTCACCGCCGCCGACATCCCAAGTCTACACGACTCAGTCAGGTAAAATAATCACGCTTCATTTGGTGGGGCACAGCCCGTTAGAAGCGCACCATCTATGGAATGGCAGCCGTATCATTTCCAAGTATTTCGAAACACATGTTTCCGAGGTTAAGGGTCGGACTATCCTCGAGCTCGGAGCCGGAGCCGGTCTCCCCAGCATTGTGTGTGCTATCTTGGGGTCCGAAAAGGTCGTAGTCACGGACTTTCCCGACCCGGATTTGGTCATTAATATGAGGAAAAACATTCTTGGCTGCGAACTCATACCTGGAGTAGACGGTGATGCCGAGAACTTGCCAATAGTCGCCGACGGATACGTATGGGGGGCTGATCCGACACATCTGTTGGCTCATCTCGAGCCTACCAAGAGCGACAAATTTGACGTGCTTATCTTGGCCGATCTACTCTTCAGGCATACCGAGCATGGAAACATGATTTCTTCCATCGAAGCCACCATGAGCCGAAAGAAGACGAGCACAGCATTTGTGTGTTTCACAAGCTACCGCCCGTGGCTGCAGCATAAAGACCTAGCCTTCTTTGATCTCGCGAGGGAGAGGGGTTTCCTAATTGAGAAGATCCTGGAAGAGAAGATGGATAAGGCTATGTTCGAGAATGATCCGGGCGATGAAGAAGTTCGCAAGACGGTTACTTGTTTCACATTGCGCTGGCCAGATGAAAAGTGCACATAGGGGGTGCATTGAGGCTGAGTCCGCCTATCATTGATTTCACCTCTAAATCTTTCCGGTCTGTGTCGGATTGTTAGAGGTGTGAGCATCGTCTCGTGATGCGCGCCTACTATGCGCTTCTTAACACATCACCTTAAACCCATCTTCGTCCATACCAAGTATGCATATCACAGAAATGACGCCATATTACCACCTGTCCGCCGTTATACGACCCCAAAGATGACGAGCATTCAATGCCGTTGATCTTGCTGCAATCAATGCACAACATATATTAAGGCTGCTGTGTTGCCTTCCTCGATAGGACACGAGAGCCATCATCAGGCTAGCTAGATATCCAGTGAGCAGTTGTTCTTATCTTCGCTTGCCTTGAATCATTCTGCGCCTCGTTCTGTTTGTCGATGTTCTTTGCCCCCTTTGGGTTGCGTCGAGTGGGACCTCCGAGGCAGTGCATGCATGTGGTGATTGTCTAATCCTGCAGGTCTACCATTCTATCACTAACCCGACTTTGACCTCACCTGTCAGCTTGCCCAATTCCAAGATTTCCGTAACATTTCCATCGTTGATGTGCTTCAAAGCAACTGTGAATATGACAGCTCTGACGTAGGAGATTCCATTATGTCTATAGCCTGCGATATTTGTTATTGGCGAGCTTGCGCCGAGGACCTCGGATCTGATAGTTGCCACTGAAAGTACCTGTAAAATTGTTGGCAAGCCATTCCTTAAATAGCTCTGACGTCCTGGGCGATGATCAGCTAGCCTACAGCACCAATATTGGCTAGGCTGCATACCTACCTAGGTACCCGTGCGGGTTACAGTCACAGCAAGACATAGCCTCATTCCGATTGCCGAGACCAAAAATATCCACCAAACGTTCCTTACCCATATAGATGTTTCCTTCATCTTGAAACATATCTTTCGTTCGCATTCTCTGCTCTGACGGCAGAATTACTGGCGTCTTCGGATCATACCGAACTAACGAACAAGCAGTCAAAGCAGTCTCTAGTTCCCCCTAGAATGGCAAGAGATTTATGCAAATGGACCTCGACAAGATGGAGTTTATCAAGATGTCTTCTGTTTGCCAGGCTGTTACAGGTGTCAGGAATGATTGTAACCGCCGTGATGAACGGCTTTCTTACAGTATACATTCACGTTAACAACCTCGGTCTTACAAGCGGCATGGTCTGCCTGGAACTGATGGTTCGTACTAGCCATACACCATACTAATTACCAACTAGCGTTTTAACTTGAAGATTTCTAGGTCTGCGTTGCGTTTGTTTATTCAGCCGTTGTATTGCTTTTCCAGCACTCCGGGGCTCCGCAAAGAAGATCCAGCACCACAATAATCACAGCCTTCGTTGTTGGCGACCTAGTATTGAGTGGAATAATGATCGCGATTGTGACCATACTGGCTCGCGCAGGACTTCCCACTGATTGCGATGGGTTAACTCTGAGTAACAGTAATAACCCGACAATCCTCTTCGCTCATGCGCATGATACTAACATTGACACAGTAGAAAAGGATGATGCTCCTAATGATCTACTCAAGGGATTTGGTAATGGTGATATGAAAGGGGCTCTAGACAAATATTGTGGTCTAGAACAGAGTTTCTATTTGATTGCCGCGGCATTAATGTACGATACCCGTACCCGATCATTCACCCTCATTTTGACTAATAAAGCCAGATTCACTTATATACTAACGGTAACACTTGGGACACTGCGAATTTTCGAGCAACGCTGGAGCCATGGCCAGATCGATCACGTATTCACCTCAGCGAATGATTTATATCAGCTCCGCCATATGAGATCTAAGATCCATAGTCCAAACCCTAGCAGAGACCTTGGAAATCCGGAACTACCTAGAGAAGTGGTTTTTACGCCACCTTCACAATCTGATATACCAGTACAAACTCGAGTATCTAGGCCCTCTGATGACGTTCGTAGAACCCAGACATTTCGCGAGCAAGCGCAGTCACAGCAGCTCCCGGTATCGCCTGTTTCTGCCGCGACATCACCGATCTCTCAAGTGTCGCCTATCTCACCGACCACACATCACCGTAGGTCTTTTTTAACGGCCAACACCCCTGGCATGCTGGACACGTCAATGGGAGGTTTAATGATAGATCACTCGGCGGAAGCCACGATAACTGACGGGTATCGACCCCGGAATTATCTTGATACCATGCAATCGCCACCACGATATATGCCAGGACAGTCCAGGGGACAGTTCATGGACGGGCACGGCGACGAGTCCAACGAGATGCGACTAAGCGATTACGTCAAAGGCGAAACGCGAGCGCAACATATGAAGGACTCGGGGATGGGTATGTGAAATGTGTTCTGACATTTACTGGGAATTTTTTACGTCCAATGACATTCTTAAAAATGGCGGCGGGCAATTTCTTGCGTTTTTCATAAGCGACGGCGTAGCGGTTCGGCATCCCACAAAGTCTTTTCATTGATGGATGCACATCTCAGGCTTTCATATATCGTCAAAGCGAGTACATAATGATTTTTATGATCATGTATGATACCCTCCCTAGGTAGATCTTAGAGAAAAGAATTTTCAATTTTATAACAACTCCGAATTGCCTAATAGGCAAGTAGTTAGATACCTTCACATGCACTTGGTTTTGATATAGATTCTATAGCTAGAATACTATAGGTATGTACACAGTGCCCCTATTCATCAAATTCCCCACTCTACGATAGGTACTTTTCAGGGTGTACTCGATAGGAATAGCACCGATCGCGCAACGTTGTATCATATGTTGGCGTACCGTAGCGGGCTCGTCCCCTCAAGAACCCCGCAGCACGATGAGATCACCTTCGCCTCCACCTCCACCTCAGCTAGTACCTATCACTTATCACCGGACAGATTCTTCATCGAGCCAAAGATCGACAACATCGCGCTAAGAAGCTGGTCACATAACTTAGCAGCTGCTTAATTCTACCTACCACATTCCTATCACCAGACATCATCACAACCTTCAATTTCGGTCTTACTTGAGGTCCCCAGGTTCACGACTCCAAATCCCGGAAATACTGCAACTGGAACTAGGTATCCACGAGGGCATACCGGAGTCCGCATAAGGTTGAGACAAAGCACGTACCGACCTGCATAGCATCCAGGTAATTCCTTGCGCAAGGCGACGTTACGCACGTAGGTAATTAATTACCGGAGGTCACACTTGGAGTCAAGCCTCTAGCTATTAGGTAACCCCCAAAGCCACGAGGCCCTCTGTCCCACCCCCTACCACATGCGCGGCACCCTTCCCTCCCTCACCCCTCAATCCACTCACCCAAGATGCCCACGTCAACGCTACGCTCGCAGCTGGACAAAGACGGCTTCGTCGTAATCCGCTCAATCCTTAGCCCCGAACAACTAACGCAGCTCCGCAACGCGGCCGAGCGCGCGACCGCTCTCGCGATAGCGGGGAAGTGGCCGCACGTGCGCACGGTGGGCAAGCAATTCCCGCCCTGGACCTGGGAGCCGGACGTCGGGATCTGGGGGGTCCAGCATCTCCTGAACCCATCGCTTCCCGACGCGCCTACATTTACCGCCAGCTACTTCGGCGATGAGATCCTAGACGTAGCGAAAGAGCTTTTGGGTCCATGCAGCGACGATGAGTTGGTGATGGAGTTGTATAATTTACTCGTCCGCCCGTCTGATGGGAAGGACTACGAGCTCCGGTGGCATCGGGACGACATCCCGGCCACGGCAACAGCAGAAGAGGAAATCGATAGGCTAGGGAAGCCGGCGTGGCACGCGCAATGGAACCTAGCGCTCTGCGATAACGACGAGAGCCTGATCGTAGTCCCGGGGTCACACTTACGGGCGCGCACGGAGGAAGAGCGGGAAGCGGGGCCGTTCGAGCCGGCGATGCCGGGCCAGCTAGTCGTGAAGCTAAACGCGGGGGACGTCGTGTTCTACAATAACAACATCCTGCACCGCGGACGGTACGACGGGACGCGCGAGCGCCTCAGTTTGCATGGGTCAGTCGGGCATGTAGCGGGAGGGCGGCTGCGAGCCAGGAACGTGCTGCAGCATGCCGTTGGAAGCGTGAGTCTGAAACACTCCATCCCATCCCATTTTCCTTTTTCGTCCCCTTAGCCTGCTCTTTTCAGCTCCTCACCGATGCGGACGCGGCGGCGGATGCAAGATCTCGCGAACAGGGAACCTTTCGCAGATCTCAACGCCGCATTTTTCATTTTCTATACACCTTCTGGAAAGAGGCAAGATCGGCTAACCGAGGAAATTGCAGTGGGTGGATGGATGCGATTTCAGCGGGTTGCCCGAAAAGCAAAGGAGCCGGGCCGAAGGCATGCGCGCGCGGCTAGTGAAATTAGGGCGCGAGAGCGGCGACGTGGGTTATTCGTTGGACGGCTAATGAACAACAATTTACACATGCACACGCGTAGAGAGGGCACAGAGCGAGATTTGTTTGAAAATTGTTCAATACGCTGGATTCAGTTCATACCCGCCTACCTTAGGTACAACAAAATCACCTACTATATACAGCGAAGAAGGTATTTACGCAAGAAGCGAAATGATATACAGCGAAAAATATGCAAGCCCCGTGATATGCCCCCAAGACCTGTCCCTTCTGTTTCCATCATAACCCAAGTAACGACGTAGGAGCGTACTCCCCGATGAAGAACGATTCTTGCGTCCAGCTGGGTCCTAGCCAGTTCTGAACAGCATGACGTTCGACGGGAAGACGTTCTCGTTGTCTGACCATTTAGCTAGGCTCGTACCATCCTTGTCTATCATGCTCAGCGAGCCTATCGTGTTGAGCGCATAGATGTTGACATTGGAGGTCGAGCCTTCGAGAGAGACGATTCGGGCTTGGCAGTTTTCTCCGGCTTCTACCGTGGAGCAAGCTAGAAGAGCAAAAAATTAGCATAGATTCAATTTCAAAAATGAAAAGACGCGGGTTTGAAAACTTACTGGTACTATAGTTGTCAAAGAACGAATAGTGACCAGCTCCATAGATGTAGATATCGGTAGAATCAATAATTCGAAGACCCCATGCGTTGGCGCAGTTTCCTGAAACGCCAGAACAAGAAGTCTTGAAGTCGGGGTCTTGTAAAGCCGTGACGACGGGGAAAGGTGTAGTGGCGTCGGGTGTGGGCTGGTAGTACGGAGTTTCTGTCTGGAGCATGCTAGCGAAGATGTTCTTCGTGTTGGCGAATTGGTAGTTGTAGAGGTTGTTGTGCTCAACGGCGGTGCCGACAAGCCAGAAGTTACCGACTGTCGACTCGATATAAAGACCCCTGCCAGAGTACACGGTAATTTGGGTGTTGTTAGCATCCTCAATATCGTGGTCGGCAGTCCATAGCCAAGTGTTCTCCATGTACAGGTTAGTTGCCGATGGTGTAACGTGCATCAGCATGTACGCCCCGATACAGTTTGTGTTCACAGTGCTAGAGCCAGGTTCCTTCGGGCATTGCGAAACCTGGAAGTCCGAGCCTTGGAATCCACCAACGCGCGCATGCACATCCCACATTCCACTGGGAGTATCAGCAGTCGATGCGAGGTTCCACTCGATAAGAGTAGCACCAGGGGCAGCACCCTGAGATCCGACGATGAAGTCCGAGAATTCAACTTGGCCGGCATCACCAGACTTAGCTCCAACCTGTAATAGAGGCTTAGGGTTGCTCATGTCTCCGAAGTTATCTCCGCTTGCCATGAGAATGGGGTAGCCTTCTCCAACAATCTTTGCACCATCTGGAATGCTCAGAGTGTCGGTGACCTTGTAAAGACCGAAGTCAAGGAAAAGAACTTTTCCGCCAGAAGCGGCGCTGTTAATAGCAGATTGAAGTGCAGCAGTGTCGTCTGTCGTGGCGTCACCCTTGGCACCGGAACTCCGAGCGCTCACGATATCGGATGCGCTGAGAGACTCATATTGAGGCTTTGATCGAGAGTAAAATACGCTGTTAGCCTCGAGAGTAGAAGGTCGTTCGTTAGGAGTGATATCTCCTTGGAACGTGTTGGGACCGTCGGGAGTGTACTGGTGACCTTGTCCCCATCCAGTAATTGTCGTGGTGCCTCCTTCAAGTAATGTGGTACTTCCGGGACCCTCGACTGCGACAGGGACATTCTGGAGGTTCAAGTTCTCCAGGATCATGCTTGCTGCCGTGTCCGGCTTAGACCCGGTCTGCCACGCGGTGGTTATACCGACCGGGGTATCCTTGAAATTGCTGTCAATAACGGTGATTGAACCAACGTTAAGGCCAGAGTCGCCGCTAGCGGTAATGTTAATTCCCTTTTGACAGTTGTTAATGTTGAGTCCGATGTAAGTCCATCCCCAGTTCCAGAGTTGGATGATAGCAGTTTGGGCGTTGTTAAAAGTGATGTTCCTCATGGTGTACTGCTGGTTGCCCATAGATGCTCCTGTAGCGCCACCATTGAAAGTCAAGTCGCTCATAAAACCACCGGAACCTGTATAAGTTAGTATGAAGTTAAACATAATATTCTCTTAGAATATACTAACCACTCTCGATGAATAGACCGACGTGGACGGTGCTCGCATCCGTGGGCATATTAAACTCAACATTGATAAGACTGGTCGCCTGGGAAGTCGGCCAGTGCATACCGGTTGCTGCGGTGCCTGGTGCGATACCGGTGGTATCGATGACGAAGTTTCGCACTTGACGGTAGAATACATTTGTGGATATCCAGTTTAAGTTCTCGGTGTAGTACGGGTTACCGTCGATCAAACCAAAGCCTTGGAAGTTGCTAGAAGCCTTCAATACGGGTCGGTTGGTTGGGTCACCGATCATCTGAGTAAAGTAAGGAGGGACAATAGATGATGAGATTAGATAAGTTCCTGATGGAAAGTAGACGACTGCTGGTTTCGTAGTGGAAGAGGCCTAAGAGTCGTCAGCGTACGTAATATTTTAAGACGACTATAGAAAATTATGGTTTTGTCAGAGTATAACTTACACATCCTTGTAAGCATCTGTTGTCAGGTGTGTTCATGGCCTTGGTAATAGCATCGGTATCATCCGTTACACCATCACCTATACCAAATGTCAGTATCGTACGTCGTCGGTGGTTTAGCTGAGAATTGCCCACCTTTAGCACCGAAGTCCTTCACATTTCGGAAAACTGTGTATCCATCACCGCCGAAAGGTGCAACACCTTGATCTATCGCTGAGTTAGCTAGCGACTCCTGGAGATGTCATCGGAATACTCTTACGAGTTACGTCTTCGAGCCAGTAGGCGTTTACACTCAAAGCGAGGGTGATTACACCCGTAAGGAACGTCTGGAACCGCATGTCGAAATCTAAGTGATGAAGACACAGGCAGCAAGATGCTTAGAGGACCCGAGTTGGGACGGAGAGACAAGGCACTTATATCTAAAGTACGGCAGGGTTGTGTGTCGTCACAAGGCGTGGAGCACTACAGCTGCCCATGTCATCCACCGGCGAAGGATAGTTGGCATTGGCGCCCCGAGGTAACGTGCGCTATTAAGCCGCTGGAGAGTATGGCAGGATTGTGGCAACCGAGAGACAAGAAAGGTCAAGAGTCATATCAGACCCCCGGCCATTGGAATAAGCACCATGTCGAACCAGTGAACTGGAATTGATTGCCCAGACCGAGCACGGGAGCTAGCATACAGGGTGGTTGACCATTAGAAGACCTAGCCATTCACGTAAGGCCTATCGAGTACATGTCGAACTTTACCAAGACACGGCATTCCTGGAGTCGGAGGAAACGATCCAGCGAAGTAGCATTGTCAGCAGGTTTCAGAGGTTACAACTTACAAACATGCTAAGCTACGGTTGGCTTTCCAGCTAGTAAACACAGTCCGCCTAGCCGGTATGTGGTATTGTGGGGTCGGATGCATCGAGGGTCATCCTTTCATTGCAGCAGCACTGAAGACCGCATCATCTCTGAGGTCGGCTGCGCCGCACCTTGGTAGCCTCCTACTCAAAAAGGAATCGTCGTCAGGTACCACCCGAGATGTGATAGGTAGGCGGACTAAGTTGAGAGGAGATTGGATGGCATTAGATGCCATGGCCATCCTAAATTAGCTAAAGTGTTCCAAATAAAGGTGGTTGTTTCAAGCATGTGATGTTGGAGCCGCGAGACACTCAAGCCACATGTAAGTCATCCGCGGAAGACTGATGGGGAATGATGGAGACAGGGGAGACAGGGGACCATCTGACGCGGCTTTGCGCTATGAAATTCCGCCTCTCTGGGTCCTGAAACATTATCGAACGTTATATAGCGCGCCAAATGGTGGTTGAGTTGATTGAGTTGGTTGCGCTGGCTTTGCAGCTTATTGAAGCTTGCTTTCTTGCTTTCCGGTAGTAGGCAGTAGGTGTTGACGCCTAAAAAACGCCTAAAATCGAAGCCCGACTCGGACGAGTAATCGCTGTAATCGCTTTTAATTAAATGTAATCACTATAATCTGACCAACCATTCGGTTGCTTTTTCGATTCGCATAGTTTAAACTTGATGCTGCGTTGCATCGCTGCCCCTGGCGCTAAGCAATTTTCATCTAATCTCAAATGGCGAAGATCCATAGGCGCTGAGAGGGTCCACGAACCACGATGAGAACAAGCCCCTACTATGCAGTGGAAGTCCGAGGCCTCGCCTGACTGGCTCAAATGACCTTGGACAACTTTGAATAGCTTTGAATGGCTTAACTGGTCCACAGATGGAATTCAGGGGGCGGCCCGATTGGATTTCGATCAATCTAAGTAAATGGAAGGTGGTGAATCGGTCAAATCTGGGGGAGTTCGGGGGTTTTCCAGGTTCCATCCTTAGCCATCCCAGGTTATCCTAGGCTAACCTAGGCTATCCTTAGCCATCCTTGGGCTTGTTTCAAAGCATGACTTGCAGTGGCAGGCGAGCTGCCTGATAGGCCACAGTAATCGAATAAGATCTGTACTGTAAGTTATGCACTGTCCATGTTTCGTTCCATCCGATCTACGTTACCCTTGCTCGAATCCTCCCCCCTTAATTATTCCTCTATCGATTTAGATTCAGCTATGCCCGTCTACACATACTTACTGCTTATGTCAGTGCTTCAATGCGAAGAAACATATCAAGACACTTATCCCCGACGCGTGGCACTTGTTCCAAAACTTTTTATAAAGAAATCAGTCGGAAACCATTTCGGATCCACTCACCTATCGTACGAGAACCAAGTCCACCTTGTCTACCAAGCCTACAGAAAGACATAAATAGAGACAGGCGGACAGGCGGACAGGTAGCAGGTAAGCATTGATTCAGAATAAATGGCATCCGCTCCCCCCGACGCGCCAAACTTGGCCAGCGTGGTTGCGTATGTCAATTTGTCTCGACGCACTTCGTGCGCAAGCGTAGTCTTACCTCGGACTCGCCTGAATTACAAGACCGTCTTCGGATCAAATGAGAGCCGGTTTTCTTCTTCACCTTTCCACCATGTCCCGACCCTAACCCAGACCCATGCGAGTCGGTCATCCGTACGCCGTGTTTCTCTGATAATAACGTGTCGCCGCAAACGAAGCTCTTCCCCTCTTCTGGAAGCTTGAGTCAAGCTTCATTCTCATCCACGTTAGGAGTTTTGCGCCTTGGCGATAAGGCTTGAATTATCCGCTTGTCTAAGTTCATCTGCCGACGTCTCCTTCCGCTACCTCGCTCCGCTTTGACATGTCTACCTAACCCATCAGATCAAAGAACGAAGCTTCTTTTTAATACTATAGGGCTAGGGTATCGCATCGATGGTTTCGCAACCTTCTCGTCTTCTTTTAACCCGCCTATAGAGATGTCGCGACGGTATCATGAGATCTCGTCATGAGTCTTTTTGTCCACCCAGCTCAGAACTGCCAAGAAGCGAAAGAGGTGGTGGGAATGTCTCAACCATTGACGATGGTGATGGCTTCAATTATGGGACATTCCCCGCGGTCACGGTAGTAGTTCGAATTTCCTCACCATTGGAATTCAACATTGGATCTCTGTGATTATCCGTCCAAGGATAACTGTTTGAGGCCCACCATCTCTGATCCCGTTGGTGATGATTGCTGCGGTGGGACCTTGGCGCTACGATTCTTGGCTACAGTTTTTTTTGATGAAATCCGGGGTTCGCTAAATGGTGGTTGTCACGGTATCTGAAAAAAAAGGGGTACACATTGAATGGAGTATGCGGAACTTGACCGTCCATCGTCCACCGGGAGAGCGGATATATTACATTTTCAAACTGTTGAAATTGAATAGCCTTGGAAGGTGTTTTGAAAGGAATTGATAATATCTTAGGTAAGTGATTTAATAGCCCTAAAGTTGCCCTAGAGTTGCTCCAGAATTTAGAAGAAGTTACGGCGTAGATTCAAAATGTGAATACCGTATCCTTTGGCCAATTTAAGTTTAGCGGCAATCAATAGTTGGAGCAAGTAAGATCCATCTCCATTTTCCATAGCACATCCAATCAGTCCGTGCTCAAACTATTTTATTTTAGCTTAGCGACTGCACCCCGTCAGCCCGTGCATTCCTTATTCCTTGCTACACCTAGGCTAGCACCAGGCTAGGTATATTCGGTACTCCGCATCACCCAAAAATTTCAACTTCGTTCCCCAGTTCCCCAATTCTTCAACTCCACATGTTCGGGTAATTTACTCCCCTTCAAGAGCATTGCAGCTCAGTATGCCGAGCTGTAGGTGAAGCTAACTTGAGAAAGTCCCAAATACTATAAGATATCCGTAGCAGAGTCGTATATTACCTACGCCGATACGCCATCTCCATTTCCAGCCATCTCAAATCACGACACCCATGGAGACGACGCTAAAAGTTACTAAATCGATTGTCCGGAGTTATGCACCCCAAATCTTCTATCGGCCATACGTCCACGGGTGTTCTCACGATTCAAACCATCCATACATGCACATGCTACCTAGGTACCCTGAAGGTAATCATGGATGGACGTATGTAGGTCACGGTAAGTATGGAGAAAAACCTTGTCACCTTGTTTTCTTACATACATGCTGCTACATGCTGCTGCATATGAGCAAAGAAGTGACCCGAATCCCTTCCACAGATCCACCACCCTTGCTGTCTAGCGCCTGTTGGGTTCGTACTTGCTACTTGTCCCTTTCTGCCTGCCATCATCATCATCAATATTCCAACCTTCCCCTCTTTGCCTAGCCCGCCGGCAAAGTACACCTGTAGTCAGGTGTATACTTGCTAATCATTACCATAACAAATTCCTCATCTAGGAGCCCTGGAGAGATCACGCTACCCGAATACCACGCCCCTTAGACCTGATTTGAGTACCAGTGGTGGGCGTTTTGGGCTTAGAGGTGTGTTACCGTGTTACTCTTCCACCTTAGTTACCTACCGACCTTTTTACCTGTATCGAGTTACTCCAGCCGGGAACAACACCTGAAGCGTAGTCTATCTGAAAAAGGCCACGATCATGCTTCTAGGAAGAGTATGAATATTGATAAAGACGGTGGGCATCTTGCTAGGATATTTTCTCTCCCGCTTTTCTCCTTTTCTTCTTATTGTGTTAAGGACTTTTCTTTTAATCCCACCAATCACCATCAAGCTATAAATTTTAGTGTTCATTTTACTGACAATCTTACTACATATTGTTAGTGACTTTCTTTTTTTTTCACATTTTACATTAGTACCTACTTAGTAGATACTACATCATTACAAAACTAAACTCTTTGATATTTGATGAAGTTTATATAAGAGGCTCGCAATTTTGGCGTTTTCTCTTACTGAAGCAGATACCCATAGCCTTTATACCTCCCAAATTCTTTACCGAGTATATTTTATTCTGATTGAAGTATAACAACCACATCCTAGTTAAATACCTAGGTATGCATCTCCATGATCTATGTGACTATCAGCTGATTGGCTCCCCCCGCCCCCCACATTTTCCCACATATGTAAAGTCGGTTTCTCCAATGCGGAGATGGTACCGAAGGGGGGTGCTACGAAGAAGTATGGGGATTTTTGACAAGGACCCATAACTGCGGGCTGGTATTCATGGATGCTTGTTTATGTCTGGGGGCGGGGAATGCTACTTGCTGCTCGCTACATTCTACGTTCTACTTTCTAGGTACCTACTTTCTACTGACAACCTTGGAAGATTCTCTCTACCCGCGGTCTCCAATACTGACTTATATACATACAGCATACATACATGTATTGCTTTTTCTTACCATCAACTGCATGCAAATATATATCTATTTTCAAGGTAAGTCTCGGTACTACCGGTAGTATGTACCTCGCTTCATATGACAAATGAGGAGTAAGTACCTGGTAGGCTAGTAAGATTAACTTTAACTCTCTTTACAGCACCAAGACTTCCTTCCTCCAACATCTTTACGAATCCTTAATACGGCATTGGATGGATGGGTGGTCATAAAGAAAGAGCACTTAGAATTGGGAATGAAATGGCAGCTGCTTTACTTCCACACCTAGTAGATAGCTCTAGAGATAGAAGGAAAGTAAGGCAGGTCGCAAGTGCAAAGTCCCAGAGTTTCTTGAATTGGTGCCACTTTTTATGTTTCTTTCAGGCTCGGGTTTCACCCACCATACCGGCTCGTAACTGCTGGTTTTTACTACATGTACCTAAGAAATCACATAAACCCATCCACTAACCTAACCTAACCTAACTTTGCGACTTCCCCATCTCCGCATCTTTCTCCTCCCCTCCTCTTTACTCCTCCTCACTCCTCACCTAAAATATCCTTACAATTTAGCTCAACCCCGAATTCAACCAAAACCCATCTATCATCAATCTCATCGCCTTATTCAACCTCATCCTAGATATAAGGAATTAGCCGATTCAATTCTTTAATATCTACATTAAAGTCTTCAATTCCATTTCGGGCACACGTCTCTATTCTCCAAATTCTTTTTTAAAAAAAGAAATAACACAATTTCTTACTTGTAAAGTCTCACAATACGATATTGACAGCCTTCTCCTACATCTCCACACTCTCCTCGTTTTACTCCCGTCTTCTCCGCGTCAACGTCGGCGACCAATAAATCAACCCGTAGAAGCCCTCTCCGTACCGGTTAATTGCTACTTAGAGTTCATATTCGATCTCTGTGAGAAACGTATCAAGTCACAGCCTCGCTTGTCACCAACCGTTGACGGGTTACCTCAGCCCTACTAGCTTGGTTACTGTTATCAAACCCTCTGGCCCTCAGGTTACGGTTTCTGTTGATCACGACGTTGCTCGCCAACTTGGCGGGTGGCCGATCTCTTGGGGGAAGACAGCGAGGACCAAATGTAGTGGAAGCCCGCGCCACGTACTTACCGAGCATACCTGAAGTCGACTGATACTACATACATCCATCTATCACGTCCATGAATTCATCCATCAATACTTCACCCCGCAAGACGTTCATTCCTCTTTCCGGCATAACTTCCTGGTCCTGGACTTCCATCCCCCTTCCAGCCTACCCCCCACTTATGGGTGCGGCGTGACTTCTTTCTGCATTACACCCATATTTCGTACAGGGACTTACCTCATACTAATTATTATTCACTTATTCACCTACCCTAACCCCAAATGCAGGCCATGCCGTCCATAGAGGGCTCTGGCGTCACTGGTACTGCCGAGGAGAACGTGGAGGGCCGGCAGCAGAAGCCTAAGACCCTGCCATGTAAGTTCTGCGACAAGCGTTTTAGGTAAGAGAGCCATACTCTTTCCATCTGCTCATTCTTTTTTCTGCTTCCGTTTGTAATTTACTTGCTTACACGGCGATCTCGCAATTAGACGCGTGGAACACGTTCAACGCCATGAGAGAACGCATACTAAAGAGAAGCCCTTCTCCTGCGGATGGCCTCGTTGTGGGAAGACTTTCGGACGTCGGTTAGTTTAAAAATTTTATCATTATCTCATTTTACACCTAACGGAGATTTTCTGGGCTGTGTATGGTGGTCGACTTCGCCTTACCCACCAGTTGTCCAACCAGTCACCGTCTTTTGTCCGCGCTAAATCACCCCCGTTCCCCCCCCCCTCAGACGCTCACTGCACATATCACACATCACACATATGGCCCTAACGCATCCTCCCCCTCTCTATAATCCGTAACCAGTGACCCACGACTCCCACCTTTCTCCCACGCTTCCTTGTGAATATGCTTATATGGACATCAGGGATCTCCTCGTCCGCCATGAGAAACTCGTCCACCTCAATGAAGGCTCTAATAAGGATGGCAACCGGCCCCGGAAGCCGTCCACCGTTGGCGCTGCCCAACCGCGGCTCTCAACAGACAGTCATGTCGATACCGAAATGATGGGCGTTCCTCGGGCTCACCCGCAGCATTACCATTCAGATTCTATGTCCTCATCTGTAGTTGTTCCTCCGCTTGCTCCTGATCCTCGTCATTCTGCTAGAGCCGCAGCCTGTAATCTTGACCTCCTATCTGATGCTGCGACCCAGATCGCCTCCGCAAACGAGGTCAATTCGATGCAACCGATGATGCCGGATCTAAGTCAGTCAGGGAATGGGCTAACACGCATCAAGTCCTACGACGAGGGCATGCCGTATGCCGATCGTGGACGTGAGCCCGAGCCAGTGCCGATGTCTGTAGGACTACCTAATCCAGCAGCGCCGCCTGCTTTTGACGACTATAATTTGTTCTTGGACGAATTTGCGAGCTCGTCCCACTTCCTTCCACAAGGCTTCGAAGCGGATCCGGGTATGAGTATCTGGCCACGCCATCTTGCAGATATGCATCGAGGAGTATTATCGAAACCGTCCTCACAGTTTCCCTCCCGTTTCCCGTCGTTGGCCCCTGACCCGAGAGATCCGTCAGAAAGTGGTAACAGAACGCATGACGAGTCGACGAGAGCGCAGCCCATGAGGGTTTCTGCCGCGGATCATACAGTTATCAAAAACCGATTAGACGAGTTTTCATCAGTACTGCCCAACGATTTCGTTTTTCCCTCTCGACATACCCTTACTCGCTTTCTGGAAGGTTACATTAGCGGTTTCCACGAACACCTCCCGATCCTACATTTACCGACCCTTATAGCTGCTGAACTAGCACCGGAGCTCCTGTTAGCTATTTTAGCAGTAGGTGCGCAATACAGGTTTGAGAGCCATCGGTCAAATGCTCTTTGGTATGCTGCAAAGGCGGTAGCATTGGAGCAAATTCGACGACGCCATAGTCATGAGGTCCATGGTTTGTTACCTACGCCGGCGGCGTATAGTCCACATTCGACACGGCCATCTCCAAGCCACGGTTTTCGTCATTCGTTCAGCTCTGTCCAACAAGAGCGTCCAATGACTCAAGATACGCATCGAGAGCCATAGTGAGCAACCCTACTTTTATAAGTTACAATTCTACTTCTTTATCCTAGCTTACTGATTTTCCTCTGAAAGTTCCCCCAACACGCCTCAATCCCGAATGGAGACTATACAAGCTCTCCTTTTACTTTTTGCCGTCGGTCTCTGGGGTGCTAAGGCCATCCTTCGCGAAGCCCTGTCGTTACAGAGTCTTTTAGCTCTTCTAGTACGCGAAGAGGGATTCTTATCAGAGTCCACGCAAACGTCAGACTGGGAGGCCTGGGTCCGTATAGAGGGGGCTAACCGCACAAAACTCATCACGTACTGCTTCTTTAATCTTTGTAGCATCGCATACAATATGCCACCTCTGCTACTCACATCGGAACTCAGTCTCATCCTTCCGCATTCTGCAAAACTATGGAGAGCAGAAACGGCTTGGCAATGGCAAGAAGCTCGCCAATCTTTCCCAAGTATGGACATATCGCTCCAAGATGCGTTTTCCAGACTATTTAGTCGACCTTCGCAAGGACCACCAGCTTATATGTCCTCCCTCGGCAATTATATATTGATACATGCGATATTACAACACATTTTCCTGTTGAAGCAGACATCGTTTAACTCAGTCTCTATCTTTGGCGGTCTCCGTCAAGATGACGTGGAGGATTGCTTTCAAGCTCTACGAATCTGGCAGATGAGTTTCGAACAGCATCAGGCACGCGTGACGGAGGGCACTCAGCAGAACGGCTCAGACGTATTCCACGGAGGCCCGGTTGCCTATAATTCGACAGCACTTTGGCGATTAGCATCGATCCGACTATATACTGATTTGAGCCCAAGTAGAACTCTTGAGACAAGGGATGCGAACCAGATCGCCCAATCCTTCCACGATGCACCGTATCTCGTCCGTAGCGTACGACTGAATCGAGCCGTGTTTCAGGCTATACACGCGTTGTCTATGTTGGTGAAACAGGGCGTTAATTATGTGGCAAGAAGAAAGTCGTCAGAATGGAGTATGCAACACTCATGTAAGTGGCTATTGAATGCTTTTAGTGAATGCCTAAGAATATGTCATCTAACTTTGACTTAGTATGCAACTTGGAATGCGCTATACTTCTGTCGAAGTGGCTAATGACTCTTTCCTCCATCGGGCCGACGGGTGCCCCTCCCGAAGTTGACGAACGAAACCTACTCGAGATGCTACGACATATGCTTGACGAGACAGAATTTGCAGTACCCATCGATCCATCGCTTTCGGGAGGAGGTCCAGGGCATGGCCCGACAAGTATGGACGTGGCCGCTAATGACGGCACGAAATTGCGTCAACTTGCTGTGGCGGTAATCCGTCTGTGGGCCGAGACATTTAAGGGATCGCATATTTTCGACATCGTGAAAGTAATCGGGGCTGGATTGGAGGGGTACGCCGACCTGTTAGAGAAACCGCGGGATAGGACACCTTTAGGCCGCATGGTTCCCAACTCGGGACTTGGCTGACTCAGTCCCGGCGAACTCCATCATACAACTGAAGCACGATCGCACCTCAGGGTTGCGCCGGGCGCGCTTGGCCACGCATCAACACAGACCTGATCGCCACGGATAGTTGTCCGGGCAGTTATTTGACTAAAGATTTCGCATTTGCAGCGTTGAAGCTGGCTGTGCTATTTGTTAGAGTATAATATCGGGGGATATTTGGTGCTTAGTCAGAAACATTTACAAGCATCATTATTGCTACTGATATGGTAAAGAAACGGCCTTTTTCGACCATACTTGGCGGTTAGTAGGAATGGAATATTCCCATAACTACCCTAGCACTTAGGTTCCTAGCGCCTCGAGGAATTAGTTACATTGCGGAAATGAGAATAGGGTGAAAGTACTACGACATTGTTGCTATCGGGCAAGGAGATATAAGTACCTCCGGGTTTAGAGGGCTGCAGCTAGGCGATGCTTATTGATATTTTCCTAAATATCAAGGCATATAGCACATCACCTCTGCTATCTTCGCAATTGCAGGTACCAAGGAGGTATATAGTAGTAGTTCAAGGTCGAGCTAAAATCCGATTGATAAATACGATGAGACAGCTGCGTTTATCTTTGTGTCTAATGGTGTACTCACATATTCCTGCTCAAAGGTTTCTTTGTTAAAAGCAATTTATAAGATGCGCCACTCAATTGCTTGCCTAATCCATCTATGGGCGATCGTCGAATAGCTACCTCGGCATCGCTCATTCCTGAACTTCAGGGGTCCCCTAATAAGGCTGAATAATCCAACGAAAAGGAACAGGTGGTAGTCACGTGATAGCGTGTATTCCCCGCGACCCAATGTGAGTCAACGCGTCATCAATCGTTTCAACCCGACGTCTTTCTTCCCAGTCCTAAACTTTGGCTAAAAAGTCAATCATATATAAAGCGTAAAATTGTTTCTTTTATTTGCTTGCGATAATGCCTCCTAAGAAGCGCAGCGCGGCTGAGGCTACATCTACTCCGCAGACTTCGCGCCGTAGATCCGGTCGCATCGGATTGAGCGGCAGGAAGAGCACGTACTTCGAAACCGTCGACGACGCGGAGGACACCGATGAACTGAGTAAGGTTGCGCCGCCGCGGAAGGCGGCGAAGATGCAGGCCACGTCGATAAGGGGGAAGAAGACAGAGATACGAGATGAATTACTGGACGAAGAGGAAAAGAGCGAGTCTGAGTTCGATAGCGGAGATGACGGGGACGGCTATGTCGAGGACAAAGAGGAGTCTGAGGACGAATCGGAAGATGATGAGCTGTCACCCCCGCCGGTGGCGCAGAAGCGTGGACGTGGGAGACCGGCTAAAACTCCGACTCCGACGAAAGCTGCTGCTGCTAAGGCTGCGAGTGCGAAGAAGGCCAGTGCGAAAGCCCGGGTCTCGGATGCGGGAGCTAGTAAGGGTAGACCGAAGGCTCAGAGCAAGGCCAAAGCAAAACCTAAGGCGAAAGCTAAATCCGAGGAATCTGAAGTTGAGGAGGATGATGACGATGACGATGACGACGATGAGGATAATCTGATTACGTTTATTCCTGGTGAGCATGACCTCATGAGATTCAACACCT
Source organism: Annulohypoxylon nitens (assembly GCA_022496965.1). NCBI lineage: Eukaryota > Fungi > Ascomycota > Sordariomycetes > Xylariales > Hypoxylaceae > Annulohypoxylon > Annulohypoxylon nitens. The sequence goes on from MU386634.1 coordinate 830,632, forward strand.
TGGTGCGAATGATATCCGTAGCCAATACTAACACGGCTTGTTGCAGCCCTGAAACTCAGAGACTTGGATGGAGTCGATTACGAGGATGAACGACTCCATAAAAACACGTTTCTTTTCCTGAAGGATCTGAAGGTCAATAATAATAGGAAATGGCTAAAAGGTATATAACTTTCCGCGACTTTCCCAATCATCGTGACTGGTATACGCCTGTTTTTTATTCTAACCCTACATGTCTTGCTAGAAAACGATAAAGAATATAGGAGATCGCTGAAGGATTGGGAGTCGTTCGTCGAGACACTTACCGAGAAGATCATCGAGGTCGACGATACAGTCCCCGAACTCCCTATCAAGGACGTCGTCTTCCGAATCTACCGCGACGTCCGATTTAGCAAAAACAAGACGCCGTATAAGGTACTTCTCACCCCTCCCACTCACGGACCTAACTTTATCTAACTAGACGACTTCGCGTAGGCCCATTACTCAGCCGCATGGTCACGCACAGGCAGGAAGGGCCCGTACGCAGCGTATTACGTGCACGCGGAGCCCGGACACTGCATGATTGGCGGCGGGCTCTGGCACCCAGAAGCCGAGTCGATAGCCCGCCTGCGCGCGAGCATCGACGAGCGGCCCCACCGCATCCGCCGCGTCCTAATGAACCCTACGTTCCGAAAGACGTTCCTGCCTAATGCCAAAGCGAACGAGAAGTCCGTGATCGCGGCGTTCGCTGCGAAGAATAAGGAGTATGCGCTAAAGACGAAGCCGAAGGTATGTTCTTTTTTTAAGTTGTGGTTTACTTGGGTCTTAGCGTTAGAGGTTGAGTGGCGAGGGCATGCTGACGAGAGTAGGGCTTCCATCCAGAGCACAGGGACATCGAGCTCCTGAAGCTGAGGAACTACACCATCGGCACGACGATTGATGACTCGGATCTCACGGCCGAGGATGCGCAAGATAAGATTATGCAGGTTATTTCGGCCATGGTTGAATTTGTGAGTATTGCGTCACCTGAGGTTCTTACCTTGCTTCCGTGAGCTAACTTTTGGGGCGTTTTAAGATTACGTTCCTCAACAGTGTGGTCAGGCCCGATCCCAATATCGATAGCGACTCTGATGAGCCGGCTGATGGTGCTGGAGAACAGGAAGAGGAGGCTGAGAGTGAAGGCGACGAGCTCGAATAGTCTTCATCTTGAAACTGATAGCCTAATGTGTTTATATATGTCATCCTAGCTTCATTGTCTTTAGCGAAATAAACCTGCATTCATTTGATCTATTATTACCACGATTGCCTAACGATTATTTTTACGTATGATACCCACCTTCTGCCGTTAGTCCAGACCCACGCTCCTGTCTAGCCCTATTATCAAACTGAGCAATAACGCATTAATGGCAATTTTCCTAGCATGCAAACACTTCTACAATTCTGCTCCAGGGCTAGCTGGAAATATTATACGCCTTAGGCTCTTACGTAAACAACACAACAAGGTCAAATGATAATAGATTTGGAATCTCGATTGGTCTAGTGGTCAGGATACCTGCTTGTCATCACCGTTTGTCTCTAGACGAATATTGAGTGCGCAGGTGGCCGGGGTTCGATTCCCCGATCGAGAGTACATTTTTGTATGAGACACATGTGCTATTATTATTTTTTCGTTCCATCCCGACTATGAAAATGCACATGTAGTATTTCTGGCGATATCACAAGCCAAAAAATCTATTTTACAATACGAGGTAGTGTTTGGGTATGTGTAAAATAGGACAATTGCCTGATCCACTTATGTACAACTGACACAGCTCCTCACACCTCCATATCTACAGAGCACATTTTGACATCTATCTAACATTTTCAATGCAATTTGCCTCCGAAATCTCCTCATCGCTCTGAAGCGGTTACTCTCTTCAATTAATCAAGAAGTCCCGTCGACAAACTCGCCGGCAGATCCTCGTCTCTCGTGCCCCAATCGCTCTCCTCAGCACCTAATATAAAGTCCAGTGTCCCGCCGTTGACGAAGAAGTCATGCGTGATCCAATTCCGCGTGTATGGCTGGCCGTTTAATCTAGCGCTCTGAATGTAGATGTTGCGATAGCGGGGTCCGTCGAAACCGCCCACGTTACGCAGCGTCGCTAGCTTGCCTGTGGGCGTTCGGATGCTGACCTCGCGGAACATAGGTGGGGTTAATAGATACACGTCCTGACCGGCTACTGGATAGAAGCCCATGAATGCGAATGCGGTGAAGGCTCCCATAGCACAGTCGTCATTTCCGGGAATGCCGTTTACGCTCGTGTTAAACTGGGCTGGTATGTACTGGTGCACCCAGTAGCTGCTGCGACCGGGGCGACCTCCGTAGTGGAATTGGAAGGTTGGTAAGAAGTTCGGCTCGTTTCCCATGTAATTAATTCCCGACGAGTGGAAATAATCTAGTCGTTCCACGAAGGAGTCGCGCCCACCTAACGCCTTGATAAGAGAGGCCATATCTTGTGGTACGTAGAAAGTGTATAACCACGGGCTCCCTTCGTAAGTCTCGTATTGTGTGTCGAAGTAGCAGCTGTGCTGTTGGTAGATCGGGCTACAAAGTCGCGTGTTCTGGTATCGCCAGGTTCCGTTACGGAAGCGGGGTTGAAGAAATCCTTTGAAATCCGACATCTGCACGATGCCGTCCTCATCGCGGTACCGATCCTCTTGCTCGGGGTTGAAAAGATTCTTCCAATTCCGACTGCGTTGGAGATATTTCGTCTCATCGCCTTTATGACCTAGACCCCGCGCCATGAGCGCGATAACGAAGTCGTCGTATGCGTATTCCACCGTGCGTGAGACACCCCGGCTCATGGGGCCCGTCCCATTCCTGTCGACGTCGTCGTAGGGTATATAACCTAGGTCATGCCAACTTACAAGACCACCTCTTCCACTCGTAGCCCAGTCTTTCGGTTCTTCCTCCGCGTCCGACACCACAGCCTCGTACCCTAGATCCCAGTCGATACCTTCCGTGAGATTCTTGATATACGCATCTGCGAGAACCACGTCTGCATTGGAACCCCCTTGAGTGTAACCCTTGCTAAAACTCATACGGCAATCCGGCAGTTTCCCCTCATGTTTATACGTGTCAATTAACGATCTTACCATCTTGGTCTGTATATCGGGGTCGATAATCGTAAGGAGAGGGTGTTGAGCTCGGAAAGAATCCCAAATGCAATAGAAAGAGTCATAATACGGCTCGGCCGAGTCCCAAAGTTGGTTTTCTCCGGTATAGTCCTGGGGGGATATCAACGTGCGGTATAAACCAGACCAGAACGTTGTTAGGAATTCTTCACTCATGCCCGAATAATCGGGTTTGATCACAGATAGCTTCTCCTTCCAAGCTTTCTGGCTGGCCTTCACAATACTCTCAAACCCCCAATCGGGTATCTCGTCCTCCACGTTGCGGCACGCTTGTTCCACAGATATGAACGAAAGGCCGACACGCGCCATGATCTGGTTGTCAGAAGGGTGAGCGAAATGGATCCAAGCCCCCGCCGAGCCGGACGGAATGTAATATTGACTTCCCAGATTCCCCATGGCATTAACCCCTTCCGTGATGTTATTCATTACGAAAACACCGGTTTTACGAATGTCGGCGCCCTTGAAGTCCGCGCATACGTGCGCCGTGTATTTGCCGGTTCCAAATGAGGGGCTAAATGTTCCATTCCCTGTTATTCGACCCGTGACAGGGTCAACTTGGATATCGCCTCCGGTCCGAGTATTGCCAAGGTCTATCAAATCGAGGAGGATCAGTGGATTAGTAGGTACCATTGCACGATTCGACATAACTTCGGCGTCTTTCGATAAGCCGAACCTGTAGAGCGTAGCATGCTCAGTTGCCGTCATCTCAGCAAAGACCGAATTGTTGAGCCCAATGGCGAAATAGCCCGGTCGCGCTGACACGGAGCCATCTACTCTTGCGACCACCCTGCCGTAAGAGGTGAACTTGCATTGGGAGAAATCATCCTCCGGGCATCCAGGATGTACGAAGAGCGGGAAATTGCCTAACGAGGGGCTCTGTTACCAGTTAGGATTATGTCACTTATATGAAGTTCACCAAACTCACTCCTCCCGTCCCTTGTTACGAATTAGCAAAGTGATCAGGTGAGATTACATGAATGTTAAATACCTGAATCGTGCAAATGAGAGAAGCCTTGAATCTTCGAGTTGTCTGAGACAAAACCGGCGGCTATCTCGCCACGATTATCCGCGTCCGCTACGGCTTTTGCCATGCCTTGGCAACTAGTCAGTACATGTAAACATCCTAGGCGTTTGCGCACATGTTGAAACATACCATATGGCAAAGTTGCGCCGGGAAACACATGGCCTATAATAGTTTTAGTGAGAAGTCTCGGAGCATATATCAATTGATGTTCATTTACCTCCATTCGCGGTACCGATAAGGGGATCAACGTATCTCAATATGTAATCACTAGATATCCCTGATGAGCCTTTGATAGAGCGAAATAGAGTAGTTGGAGAATTCAACCTAGAAGGAGGGAGCAAGGCCCAGACTAGCAATGCTATCACTGGGATGACGATGAGGAAACGTCGCCGTCGCGGAAGACTCTTAAGCAGCGGCATTATCACCAGAGCCATAACGACCCGAGAACGGCCCAAGCGACAACTCGCTCGTGAAAGCCTAGTTCACGTATCGACGATGGTGCAGATGGCTGGCAGTGTGGACGCAAAAGCCATTGGTACCGGGAATTGGACCTTCAATCCCGAACGCGCTCAGCATGGGTCAGCGATGCCCAATCAAAACAACACGATTTTGCTTTTTTCTTTCTTTCTTGCTCCCTCACCTTAGATTTGCTATAAAGTTGAAAAAGTCATTCTTCGAAACTCGGGACGAAATATACACCGGATCTAATATTCATAATAATTCAAGCTGCCCTTGCAGCAATACCGCCGTGTTGAGTGCCAATGTGGCCGAGAATGCGAGATGCGCATTGGAGGGTCTCACATTTCGCGGTGTTGCAGACTTGGCAATTAGGGGAATTCGGCTGAATTGCTTTTCTGACTAGGGACCCCCTTACGTAGGGTTGCATCGGCATCTAAAAATGGTAGATCTATGGAGATTATTGGCTATGAAATGAAGGCTAGATGGGCGAGGCCAGATAACTCGGATCGGTTGATATTTTTGGTGGTGGCAGATCTAGACCTGAAGAATATTGATGAATTAATGAGGAACTTGGTCTTCCGATTGAGTCTGTCCATGGTGAAGTTACTAATTCGTGGTATCGTTGCACAAGTCACGTCGTCGCACAAACGATGTCACATAACATTTCATAAAATATAAGATATGCTTATCTTCATAAATTGCATAAGTATTATACCCATGGCCTAGAATTTTATCATAGGATCTCATTTCATCCTAACATTGAAATTATTTAACCAATCCAATAATGAATACCTATACTTTATTCAACAGCAAGTTATCACAAGAATTATATGAATTGACAAACACTCACATAAGGATCTCATGTGAAAATAACCCTGGTACCTAGCAATCCCATATACATATGTACATACCGTCGGTAGTCAGCCGCAACCCCGCGATCTATGGTCCACAAAACCCCTCCGACGTCATAGGGTTCTCCCCGCCAGTTGTACCTTCTTTAGTACGAACGCGCTCGACGGCGACGTCAAGTATCTTACGAAGACAATCAACTGAGCCATTATAATCCAATTATTCGTCTGAAATAAGAAACACCACGATTGATATTCATTGATGAGATTTATTACATTCAAATTATCAAATACTTTGACCACTAGGCTCCGAGACCGGACAGATCCGAGTAGTCAGAATATATGTAAGCGTACAGAGATAAGATACAAATATCCACCGATAACAATACACACTGTACCAGACAACGAGTAGCTTCCTCGTACGTTGCATGTGTGAATAAATATAGAAGGACTTAGTATCTATAAATATTTATAGCCAGTAAAGCAGTAACTTTCTTCAAAATAAAAATTTATATCATTCATTATTATATTTCACCTCATAGGTCAACCCTTAACTTTTCTCACCTTGACCCCCTTACGTACCTAATACCCCGCTACGGAGTACCTAGTGCAAGCCAAGCTTGAGCTGTGGCACTGATAATTGATAACAGGCCCTGAGAAAATTCCCACAAAAAATTTGCAATCTTAGACAACCTTTTATACCAAGTCGTATGTTGACTCATCTTTTTGAACCTCTCTCCGCATTCGCATCTCTGTGTCTAAGTTAATTAACTCTTATACTACAGGTACACAGGAAGTCTCCATTTCTCTGCTACTTTTACAGTTCAGCACTTAGGGTAACCCATCGTCTACTCCCGAACTTAGAGCACGCCACAACTCGAGAACCTATCAACAGTCGCCATCATGTCTAAGGGTCGCGTCTGTCTGTGAGTCTCCCCATACGTCTGTCTCCATGATTAGCAACTAATGAGATTTTTACAGCGCCTACTCTGGAGGTATGACCTTGGGTTTTACACTACACCCTTGCTAGTCTCCCGACTAATCACAGGTCATAGGTCTTGACACCTCTACTATCTTAAAGTGGCTAATCAACGATGGCTACACGGTCGTGGTATGGTCCAACAATATTTACTCGTTATATAATTGACCTATTTCTGATCATGATATAGTGCTTCCTCGCCAATGTTGGCCAGGAAGAGGACTGGGAAGCGGTAGAGAAGAAGGTATGACCATAGATTGTGCCCCTTTTATAAGAATGAAGCTAATTCTCCCAGGCCCTCGCTTTGGGTGCCGAGAAGATGGTCATTCGAGACCTCCAGGCCCAGTTCGTCAACGAGTTGGTGTTCCGAGCCGTTCAATGCAACGCTATCTATGTAAGTTAACCCTAAACCGCTTCAAGGTTACTTTTATTAGACTTTCAGCGGCAAACATATCAGTATTGAATTTTACTTACAAGCAAATAGGAGGACAGATACCTTTTAGGAACTAGCTTGGCTCGTCCTATCATTGCTCGCGAGTGAGTAGACCTTGTCTTGCTATCAATGAGATACCTGTGGTAGATTACTAACGTCTATTACAGGCAAGTTCGTGTTGCACAGGAATACAAATGTGACATCCTCAGCCACGGTTGCACCGGCAAGGGCAACGATCAAGTCAGATTGTATGTTGCTATATGAGATAGTGAAACGAGAAACAATTGCTAACATGAGATATCATAGTGAGCTTGCTTGGCAAGGTATGCTTAAACATTTCACCAACCCCCCTTTCCTGGTCGTGATATTTCACTCTTTTATTGTTCGATGGTGAGATCGGTATACTAACATTAAGAAGCACTGGCGCCTTCAATTAAGATCATCGCACCCTGGAGGATCGAGGAGTTCATCAGCAAATTCAAGGGTCGAGCAGATCTCCTTGAATACGCTAGAATTAACAACATCCCCGTCTCGTCTACACCCAAGGCCCCGTGGAGGTTGGTTATTCGTCCCATTAGGCTAGCTTAAGACAGGCTAACTTTTATCTAGTATGGATGAGAACCTCGTGCACTGCAGTTACGAGGCTGGAATTCTTGAGGATCCGGACCATTCGCCCCCCAAGCATCTCTGGAAGATGACCGTTGATCCTCTAGATGCCCCTGACAAACCCTACACCTTCGACATCCACTTTGAAAAGGGTATTCCCGTCAAGGTTGTTACTGAGGACAAGAAGGAGGCCACCGAGGCTGTGGAGTTATTTAAGCTCCTTAACCTTATTGGTCATGACAACGGTGTGGGCCGAATCGATATCGTAAGTTGCGATAGTCTATTCCTTATCCTTTGAATGAAATGTCACTAATTAACTCCTACAGGTTGAGAATCGATTCATCGGCTTGAAGAGCCGAGGCTGCTACGATACCCCCGGTTTAACAATCCTTCGCCTTGCTCATATCGACCTCGAGGGATTGGTGCTTGACAGCAAGGTCCGAGAACTTCGTGACCAATTCTGCACTCTCTCTTGGAGCCGACAGCTCTACAACGGAATGTACTTGTAAGTGCCTTCTCCTGGACATATTTGACTATAAGCGATAGATACTAACAAATCAATAGTTCTCCGGAGAGGGAATTCGTTGAGAACTCCATCATTTACTCCCAGGAGAATGTGAACGGTGTTGTCCGCATGATGGCGTACAGTAAGTAACACTTCCACTTCTTGTTATCCGAGCCTGTGAAAATCCAATTGAATTTGGAATACATTACTAATGCATGTTTACAGAGGGTAACGCCTACGTGCTTGGCCGTAGCAGCAAGACCAGCAACCTTTACAGTGAGGAGGATGCCTCGATGGACTCCCTCGACACCTTCTCTCCGATGGACACCACCGGATTCATTGCCATCCAGGCTATCCGCCTGAAGAAGTACGGCGAGAGCAAGATTGCTCAGGGTACCCCTCTTACCGAGTCCTAAACGTACGCGGTATTATCCGCGGATCTAGTGCTCGAGCCCCCTGGGTAGATTCTCACTAGAACACTCAAGCAACTGGCGTATGATTTGTGAAATTGAGCCGTATGTTCGGCTCTATGCTGCGTGCATAGGCTCTGAAGTTTGAATAACTTCGGCGCGTATTAAAAATAGGGTGAAAAAAACTAATACGACGTGATGATTTTTAAATGTGTTCTTTGAAAGTGAAAATGCATAATCTTACGACCGTATCCCAGCCAAAACTTGCAGGTATTTGTTTTCATAATACAAGTCATAAACGCTCATAAGAAATAATGAAACAGATTAGTCATCAGCTAAGAATAGAAGTTAACCCCTGAACCCCTGAGCCCCTGAACTCCACCTCCTGAAAGTTCAAATACCACTACCTCTGCTTGCGATTGAATGGCTACGCATTACGACAATTAGACATTACATATCTATCAAATGTTCTCCGATGGTGCAATGGATATTTTAAAGCTTGGTAATTACAATTTTTGTGGACTAACATCCACCATTTGTCCGGCGTGGCTGTCTTATATATCAGAAAAACGGGTGAAAAGAGACCAGTCCACTTGTCAACACTCGGGAAGATAGAACGAAGAACATGTCATAAGGAAAACTTGCTGCCACCGCTATTTTTCCATCCAACCTATTTAAGCCTGAAGTCTCTTTGATGCACTGACCTGCTAGCCACAGTTGACACGGAGATTTATATCTAACGTGCCATCGTCACCATTTGCCCGGTTCCTCTTTAGTTCAAATTCTCGCTCGCTCAAGTGCTCCCCTAAAACATCTCTCTAGGGATGAAAGTCAGATTGGGTCCGTTATGCTCACCCACAAAAGCATCATACAACTGAAACTCGTCCACGCGATCGCGCAAGCCCCCATCCGACCCCCCCGGACCACCACCACCCAGCTTCCCCGATTCCCCAGGCGCCTTCTTGAAGTTGAAATACCAGAGCGTCTTCGCCAGGACCAAGCTAATTTCCATGTACGCCATCGCCTTGCCCAGACACGCGGTGTCGCCAAACGAAAAGGGGATGAAAGCCTCCTCCATTCTCGCCAGTCTATCAGGATCAGTATTGTCGAGCCAGCGCTCAGGCCGGAAGGCGAACGGCTCGGGGAAGTACGCCTCGTTGTGCATAAGGCAGTACGCGCTGATAGACACCAGTGTCCCGCCGGGAACAACATGGCCATCGATGACACAGGGCTCTTTGGATGAGAGATCGCGGTCCACTTCGCGCCAGGGCATCACCGTTGTGGGTGGCGACATGCGCAGCGTCTCGTCGATGACAGCGCGCAGGTACTTGCAACCGAGGAGCTGCGGCTCACCCTGTATGAGGGACCCGTCGGAGAAGGTGTCGCGGATTTCGGCGGCAAGACGAGTGTAGACAAGAGGTTAGCGAGACAGGTAGAAGAAGGCAGCGCTCAGGGCGCAAGAGGATGTCTGGCCGCCCGCGGGAAAGAAAAACAGAGCCTCTGCCCATACTTGGCTCTTTTCGATCGAGTTGGACGTTGTTGAATCGGATTCGGAATGGCTTGTCGAAGCAACGGCCCAAAAGTCATGCCTCCCCGAATTCTCTTCAATGACAGCACCTTTCCTTGCATTTATCATCCGTGCGCAAGCTACTGTTAGTAGTCTAGCGCATACACTACTGTAATCACTAACAGTGTTAAATTTAACGCCAAATTAATAAAATATTAAAAAGGTGGTTAAGCGAAGTTTTTAATACTTATTTATATTAAAACTTTTTACATTATTATATCCCACCGTAACAATTAATTTTTAATACACGGTAATATTAATAATTAATATATTTATAATAATTAATTTACATTAACGAAAAAAAGTTAAATTTTTTAATATAATATTTTTTTTAAAAATAACTTTAATAATTAAAAAAAAATATCGTTATAATAAATATTAAATTTTTATTATAAAATATTATTAATAAATAATATATTAAAATAAAATAAAAAATTAAAATATAAAAAAATATTATTATAAAATTAATAATTAATTTAATTATAAAAAAATCGTTAAAAAATATATTAAAACTTTCGGATAATATTTAAATATATTAATATATATATAATCGAATAATAATTTTATAATATTATTATATTTTATAAACATTTAAATTAAAATAAAAACATTAAAATTAAATTTTTATTTAATTAATTTAATATTATATATTAAAATAATTAAATAAAACATTAAAATTTTTAAATTAATTATAAAAATGTTAGTAATATTATTTATAATTTTTAATAAAATATTAATTAATTTAATTAATAAACGAACGAATATATTATAAAAAATTAATTTTTATATTTTAATGTGTTTTTTTTACGAATAATTAAAAACTCGATTTTTTTTATATATAATAAAAATAATATTATCGAAAGTTTTAAATTTTTTAACGGGATTTATTAAAAATATTTAATTTATAAATATAAAATAAATAATTTAAACGATAAATTTAAATATTAAAAATTAATTTTTTTTTAAAAAAAAATTATTATTAAAAATATTTTATATGTTATTATAATCGAAATATTTAAAAAATAATTAATATATATAATATTTAAAATATTAATTAATACGATAAATTTTATAATAAAATAATTTATATCGATTAATAAAAAAATTAAATTTTAAATAGATTTAATATTTATTAATATTTATATTTTTAAAAAATAATATAAATTTTATTATTAAAAAAATTATTTAAATAATAATTTTAAAAAAAAATGTTAAACGTTTTAAATTATTTTTTATTAACGATTTTTTTAAAAAAATGAAAAAATAAATTTATGTTACTCGTTACGACTTTAAATATTAAAATTATTATATAATAAAATATTATAATAAAAAAACATGTTATAAAAATTATAAAAAACGATTAAATAAATATAAATTAATAATATAAAATATTTATATATAATTATAAAAATATACGAATTATTATAAGTTTTACACGGTTAATTATAAAAATTATTTTTATAAACTTTATAAAATGAATAATTAAATTATTTTTTTAAATTAAAATAAATTAAAAGCCATTTAAAAAACCGGTAATTAAAAATATATTACGAAAAGCTTTTTTATAAAAATTATAAAATTTATTTTATCGTTAAATAAAAACTTTTTATTTAAAATTAAATAAAAATTAATTATTAATAAATAAAAAACGACGTTTATTTTTATAAACGAAACTTTTAATAAAAAAATAATTATAATAATTAATATTATTAAAATTTTATTTATTAAAAACGAGGAAATAACGAAACGGTTAATAAAAATTATAACGGTTATTTTCGTATTAATGTTAATTATAAAAATTTTAACGGGTATAATTTAATTTAAAAATAAAATTATATGTTTTATTAAAATAATTAAAATAAAAAAATAATAAATAATAATAAAAAAATAATAAAACGTATTTATAAAAAATTAATATTTTTAAAAATAATAATTAAAAAAATATTATTATTATAAACCCTCGAAATTTAAAATAATTAATATTATAATGTATAATATAAATAAAAATTTATATATATATAAAATTTTTTTTTAATAATGTTAAAACGAAAAAACTAAAATAATAATAATAATTAAATTTTAAATATTAAAATATATCGATAATATTATATTAAAATATTTAAAATGTAATAAATATTTATTAATAAATATTTAAAATATTAAAAAAAATAATAAATTTAAAGTAATAATATATGTTAAAAAAAACTTTTAATTATTAATTAAATGCCGTTAAAAAATTTATTATAAAAATTTAATATAATTAAACGTTAATAAATATTTATATTTAAATTATTATAAATAATTTAAAATGAAATTAATATTTAAATATTTTATAACTTTTAAACTTTTAAAAAATTATTTAATAATAAAAAATATTAACATTTATTATTTAAAATAAAAATTAAAAATAACCATTAAAAATAACTGACGAAAATTAACGGATTAATCCGTTAAATCTGAAATAAATTTTATAAAACAATTAAAAATAATTATATATAAAAAAAACCACGTATTAAACTTATTTTTTTTTAAATATATTTTTCGTTAAAAATTAAATAATAAAAAAATTAAAACTTAAAAAATATTAAAAGATAAATTAAAACGACTTGAAAATTTAATAAAATTTAAAATATACGGCTTATTAAATATTATTAAATCAAAAATTATTAAAAGTAGTAATATAATTATTAAAGTTTTATTAAATTTTATTAATAATTATATTAAAACAATAAAAAAATTATATAAAATAAAAAATAAAACGTTTTTATAATAAAATAAAAAATGTTAAAAAACTTTAAAAAATTAAAAATAAATAAAGGAATTAAAGTTTTTCGGGTTAATTAAAAAAAAATTCTTTAAAATATATAAAAAAATATAAAACATTTATTAAAATAAATTTAAAAATAAATATAAAATAAATAAAAAATTAATGACCGTTATAAATTAATATAAATTTAAATAATAAATTAAAGTTTTTTTAATTATAATAAAAAAAATAATCGAAAATGTTAAAAAAAAAAACCAAACATTTAACGAAGGTTATTTTATTTAAATTTAATTTTAAAAACGATTTATTAAAAAAAATTGTAACCATTTTAAAGGAATATTTATTTTAAAAAATGAAAATTATAATAAAAAAAATTAAAAAAAGATTTATAAAGGTTTTTTCGACTTTTTTAAAAATGGATATAATTATAATTAAATATTTAAAAATAATATAATTAACCTTTAAAAAATATTATATAATTTTATTAAAGAAATGTTTAAAATATAAAATATTTTTAAATGTTTAAAAAAAATAAAAATAATAATAATGTTTAAAATAAATAAAATAAAATTTTTAATTTATAAAATTTAAAAGTTAATAATGTTATTATTTTATTTAAAAAAGAATTTAAAAAAAATAATAATTAAATACATAATTAAAATAATATTATAATATAATTTAATTAATTTATAATATATCGGAGTGATATTAAAAGAATTTATAATAAATTTAATGGTTAATTTAATATATAATGTTAAATTAATTTTTATAAATGAAAAAGAATAATATTAATTATTTTAAATATATAAAAGATTTTCGATGTTACATTTAAAAATAAATTATTAAATAAATTAATTAAATAAAATTAATTAAAATAAACTTTAAAGTTAATAAAAGATTTTTTTATTAATAAATAAATTATTATTTATTTAAAAAATATAATAGTAAAAATTAAAAAAATTAAATATAATATTTTATAAAAATCTTTTTTATTATTAATATTATATATATTTTATTTGAATAAATTATTTAAAGGTAATAAAATAAAATAAAAATATACGGATAATATAATTATATTTATAATAAATAAAACGTTAAAAAAATATTAAAATAATTTAAAAAAAAATAAATAAAATATTAAAATATAAAGAAAAAAATAAAATAACGTTTATTTTTAAAAAAATAAAAGCCATTTATTTTATTAAAAAAAATAAAAAAAACCTTATAATTAAATTTAAATATATATATATATATAAAGTTTATATTTATATTAAATCCGAAAGTGGTAAAAACCATCTCGACTTTAAAATGGTTAAAAGTCCATTTAAATAAAAGATTAAAATTTAAAAAATACGGTAAAATTAAAATGGTTAAAATAATGAAAATAATTAATTATATTAAAAAGTTTTTAACGGATAAATTATATAAAATAATATATATTATATTTATATTAATATTATTATATAATATTAAAATATAATATAAAAATTATAAAAAACTATTAAAAAACAATTAATAATTAAAAAGTTTTTATAAATATTAAATTTAAAAAGTATATAATATTAATATAAAAAATGTTTATTAAAGTTATTAAAAGTATTTTTTTAATATAAAAATGTTTTTTTAAAAATATATTATTTATAATAATAAATATATTTATAATAAAAGTAATGTTAAAAATTATTTAATGTAAATATATTTATTAAATATAAATAATATATATAAAATATTTATTAATTATTAAAATAAATTTTAAAAAAATATAATAAAATAAAAAAATAAAATAATATTAAATAATATATATAAATTCATAATTAATAACGGGATTATTATTAAAAATGTAAAAATAAAAATTATATTTATTATATTTTAAAGAAAAATCACGTAAAAACTTTATTAAAAATAAAAATAAAAATATAATAATAAAAAAGTTTTAATAATAATTTTAAAATAAAATGTTTTAAAATATTATAATGTTTTTTAATGGTTTTAAAATTAAAAAAAAAATTTAAATTATAATTACGCGATATATAAAAATTAAATAAAAATTATAAAAAAAAATAAAAATAAATTTTTACAAAATAATGTTTAATATTAAAGTTTTAAAAGTTTAAAAAAAACGGTAAAATTATTTTTAAAAATAAAAATTATATGATATATAAATAATATAATAATAATATAAAATATTTAAAAAAAATGTTTTAATAATATTTTAAAAAGTTTTTATAATAATTTATAAATTAATAAATGTTTTAAATATTTTATTAAAATAATGTTTTAATTATTATAAAATAAAAAAAATAAAATAATTAATATATTATGTTACAAACCTATACCTAGGTACTTAGGTATATAGGATGTTTTGTGGGTTTCTTTATTTGTTAGTAGTATTTGTAGAGATCAGATTAAAAGTAATCTATTTATAAGAGAAGTTTAGAGTCTTCTCTTTATTAGTTTAATATGGTTAAAATAATAGATTTAAATTAATAATTAGAGAATTAAATAAATGATTAGATATATAAGAGATTATTATATTTATATAAATATCCTTTTTATTTATTCTTTATATTTAAAAATATTATAATTTAATTAATTTATATAATTTAGATAATTTAGTCTTAGATTATTTAGATTATTTAGATTATTTAGATTATTTAGATTATTTAGATTATTTAGATTAATTAAATTAAGATTTTTCTATGGTTTATCTATAATTGGTTTAGGATATTTTTATTTTTTAGGTTTTTAAAATAATTTGGTATTATTTGGTTTATAATATTATTTCCTATTTTTAAGATTTTTATTTTTAAAGATAAAAAAGGTAAATATTTTTTTTTATTTGTTTATTTTTATGTCTTTTTTTATATATTATAATAATATATTTAGTTAGGTTTATAAGAATTTATTGTCTTTAAAATACCTAAAATAATGTGAGTCTTATGATTGGAGAGTTAATTATATTAGTAGATTTAATATTTAAGGTATTTTATATTTTTATTATATTTATTTTGGTAAATTATTTTATTATTATTTTTTTGGAAATAATATATATAATTATTATATATATAAATAAAGGTTTTATTATAATATTATAATAATAAATTCTTTTGATAATTTAGGTTTTAAATATAATAAGTTTTAAAAAGAATATTATAATATTAAAAAAGCCTTTAAGAATTTTTTATATATTTAATAAAAGGTTATAATAAGGTAATAAAAGGAGATTTAATAATTATTAAATTAATAATATAAAAAAATTTATGAATTTTTTAATTAAATATATTATCTTTATTATCAAGAAGAGATTATTAAAAAGAAGATAATAAAAATTTTTTAATATAAAGAAGATCTGGATAAGGAAGAGGAAAAGGAGGTGTGGTAAAAGGAATTAGAAGTGTTATAGTTTAATACTTTTAAGGTTATCTTTTTTTTCTTTAGGGTAGGTTTTGATTTTATTTTAATATTATTATTAATTAAAATATTTTTAATATTAATTAATTAAGGTTTTAGTGATAAAAATTATTAAATATCTATTTTATATTTTAAAAATATTTAATAAGTTTTTAAATATTTTTTATATTTTTATATTTTTATTATTTAATATAATATTTTATTTAATTATTTTAAATAATTAAATCTATGATTTTCTTGATTTTATATTTATTTAAGTTTTCTTTAAGTTTTAAATTTTTATTAAATTTAATGTTTTTTGGTATAGGTTTTAATATGGAAATATAAAAAATATTTATTTATAATTATATAGATTTGGGTAATAATAGTTAATAGTTGGTTTTAGATAAAACTTCTTTAATTTTAAATGTTCTAAATTTTTTATATTTTAATTTATTATTTAATCTTTTGGTTTTAATTTATGACGTTTTTAGAATTAAATATTATTTATTGTATAGTAAATAAATTTTATCTTTTATTTTAAAGGTTAGTCCTTTGATTCTTTTCTTATTATAATAGTATGTTATTTTATTTTTGTTACGAACCTATACCTAGGTATTTAGGTATATGGGTTAATTTGTAGGTTTCTTTATTTGTTAGTAGTATTTATAGAGATTAGATTAAAAATAATCTATTTATAAGAAAAACTTAGAGTCTTCTTTTTATTAGTTTAATATAGTTGAAATAATAGATTTAGATTAATAGTTAAAGATCTGAATGAATGATTAGATATATAGGGTTTTATCATATTTATATAGATATCTTTTCTTAAGATGTTTTTAAACTATTTTAGAATGTTTTATATTGTTTTATAATGTTTTATGTTGTTTTATGATGTTCTATGTTGTTGTTGGAATAGTTATAATATTTGGATATATATTTAGTTTAATTTTGTTTTTAGGTTAATTAAAGGATTAGATTATGATATTATTCCTTTCTTCTTTATATCTTTATTTTAAAGATAAAAAGGTAGGTAAGTCTTATTCTTTTTTTTAATTTAAGATATTTTTTTTATATTTTTCTAATCCTTTTGTCATATTAGGTTATAATATTTTAAAATATAAGCCTAAATTATCTTTTATAAATTATTAGAAGTATTTTATTATTATTATTATTAAATTTGGTTTTAAAGTTATACCTTATTTTAAATATTTTAAGAAGGGTTTGTCCTATTAGATTCTTAAAGGGGTTTATTATTATTAGGAATATCAGATTATAAACGTAAATTATAATAAAAAAGATATTCTTATAGATATATTTGTTTAGATAGGGTAAAAGAAGTATTGTTTAGAATTAGAAGAGAAGGTTAAAGAGTTAAAATTTTAAAATATAATAAAAAAGTAATAAGAATATTTGGTAAGGTTATTATAGTTATAAAAATTTTATTATTTATTAAATAAAAAGGGGGTAAAAATAATTTGTTATAAATTTTAAAATATTAAAAAATTAAAGAAAAAAGAATAATTAAAGAAAAAGATTAAGGATGTTATAACTGGTATAGCTACTATTTTTAGGGCCTTTCTTACTTCTTTTTCTAGGATAAATTTTGATCTTACCTTAATATTATTATCGATTGAAATATTTCTGGCCTTAATCGGTCAAGGTTCTGGCGATAAAAATTATCAAATATTTATTTTATATTCTAAAAATATTTAATAAATTTTCAAATATTTTTCATATTTTTATATCTTTATTATTTAATATAATATTTTATCTAACTATTTTAAATAATTAAATCTATGATTTTTTTAATTTTATATTTATTTAAGTCTTCTTTAAATTCTAAATTCTTATTAAATTTAATATTTTTTAATATAAATTTTAATATAAAGATATGAAAAATATTTATTTATAATTATATAGATTTAGGTAATGATAGTTAATAGTTA